>JBAGKK010256374.1:0-20994 GCA_037177015.1 Euceroptres primus | reverse complement strand
TTTAAAAAAATTATTTAAAAATTATTTTTTTTATTTATCCCCTTATTATCAACAGAATTGGTTCTTGAATTTTTTTCGGAACCCCCTTAGTATCCTCTATAACATATATTTTAACCATCATGATCGGTAAAGCCGTTTTCGAGAAAATGTGATTTTTTGATTTTTCAAAATTTGTTTATAACTTTGGTAAGAAATTTTTTTTAGTTGATACTTGGGGTAAATTTATCTTATAGAGGTAGCCACCTGCCCCCGCAATATGGATCACATCCGAGCGGGGTCACTCAGACCATGCTTATTCGAAATTGCTCAATTTTAAACTTAGTCGTTAAAAATTAAATGTTTCCTGAAATATAGGCATTCAAAACTGAATATTTAAAAATTTTAAAATGTTCCAAATTAAACATTTCAATATCAAAGCTTTCAAAATTGATCAAATGGAAATTGGAAGTGCTTAAAATTTAAAGAGTTTCAAATCGAACTCCTTCAGTATCGTATAATAATTTAATTTGATATGTTTTTCTATTAAAGATTTTAAAAATTGATTGCCATCTCCGGGTTTTTATAATCTCAAAAAATTCCTAGTCGTTTTTCCTTTTACACAATATCTAGGTCCAAATTAACTTACTTAATGAAAACAATTATGCTATTAATAAGACATTTTACATGCAAAAAGAATCATGATTTTCCAAAAGTAATTTCTATTACATTGGTATAACATTTTCATAAAATTGGTGGACTGAATGGAACATTTTATATATATAGCTGAATAAACAGTAATGTAGGTAACATTTCTGATAAAAGGATTGTTTCTTGTTGCCTCGCGCGGAGACGTACATGTTGCATTTAATATAATTTATTCCTATATTTTTGTGAAGAAATTACCTCATTTCCCCTTTTTTTTGAGAGCATTTTGCCTGTGAAACCTGTAATTAGAAAATTAAGGAGATTGTGCTTTTTTGAGAGATAAGCTGTACAGTTCAGTTTCAAAGTTTCAATTTCAAAGACGAGCTACTAAATTCTACACTTTCCCTCAAGGCCAAAGATAAAACACTTCTTGAAGACACATTGTATGTCCCTTTTCCTAATGAATTACAAATAAAATTTACGAATTTTATATCTACTTTCAGGCCAAACGGGAGCGGAAGTACGACCTTTAAAAACGTCCTTTCCAAGGCTGGAAGTCGATTCCAAGGCCTGAGATCCACCGCGAGCAGCGAAACTCTCGAGTACACCGATGAACTGGAACGAACAAAGTTTTACAGATCCATAAGTGGAGGCAAGACAAAGAAGAAGCACAAATTTAAATCCTCCAGAGAATCTTCATCAGACGTTGAGGAAATGGTCGGATGCATCATCAACGGCGCCCAAGTTTCTCGAACTCCCTTGCTGTACTACAAACAGGGAAGTTCCAGTTTAGGAGCTCGCATCGCTCAATCCGATTACGCCGATCCATCAACGCTATTCTCCGAAAGCAAACGAGCTGAGCTCGCCGTATCCAAACAGAGCCTTCTGGAGAAAAAAGAGTCTGAAGACAGAAAAGCAGAAGAAAACAAAATTGTCCAAGAGAGGAAATTAGAAGAAAACCAAAAATTTGAAGAAACGCGAAAAGCAGAAGAAAAAAGGGAGGAAGAACTAAAATTCGAAAGGCAGTTAAGTGAGACGGACAGCTTCTATGAAAGATCCTTCGAAACCATAGAGAATTATATAGACGTCGATGTTGAGGACGCTTTTCGAGATAGTGCGATATTCAGCGATGGAGAAGATATGCTCACGATTCGATCTTCCCTAATCGAATTTGAAGAAGCGATCAATCGGGTGCCAGTGAAATCCAAAGTTGCACCTCCCGTACCTGCAAAAAAAAGATGGGATATTAATTCCTCGAAACTCGGATGCGAAGTCAAACCCAAACCCGTAGTTATGCAGAAACCGGAGCACTTGAAACTCAGAACGAAATTTTTCAAAAGCCCCGATTTGGAGGATTCTCTCAAGTCACCGAGACAGTCTGAGGTCGAAAAATTGACCGATGAAGATAAAATTGCTTCGTCTGGAAACGAAGCGAACGACGATGTTTCCGCGGGACAAAGTCAGGCAGGATGGGTTCGAAAAATGGTAGGACAATTGCAAAATCGAGTCGAAACTTGATGCAGTGTTTATTTAATTGCAGACTTTTATTTAATATTTCTCTAAGAAATGTGATCAGTACACGAATTGCATAATCAAGATCCATTTAAAATGGGATTTTAAATAGAGGATGGTGATTAGATTAATGTTTTTTTGAAAAAAATTGACGAATGCTTTTTTAACGATTGTGGAAATAATTTTGAGAGTATTGAGAAATACGCATTTTATCGTTATTAATCTTGTGAAATCGTCATATTCTTATTTCTTCGTGCGTGTTCTGTTATATTGTTTTAAATTTGATTTTCTCCGAAAACGATTTAGTAAATTATTTATTGGCTGGTTGTTGACTTTTGAAAACTAATATATTGAGCCATGTTATCTAAAATATTTACGCAAGATTCATACGACGTATTCACGATAATGTTATAGTCAGCCTGTAAATTCGGAGCAGAAGAAAATATTCTCGGACGATTGATCGGAGAAGATTTTCTTTCTGCGTCTAGAACTGTTTTATAAGTATTTCTACGACTCTTAGAGCTTCTCAAGTGCCTAATAAAATATTGTGCGATACGATTTTCAATATTTCAATATATCTTCACTCCGTTAATCGTAAAAATCGCTGTCTTCGAACGAATTGTGAAAAGTAGAAACTATTAAGCGTTTTGCGAATGAGCAATCAATAGAGGCAATCTGTATATAGAAAATAAGTCTTCCAATCCAGAAAGAAAAAAAGTACTGATATATTAAGATAGAAGTTCGACTGAAGATCGACGATTCACCCGTCGATTATCACCGCAGTAACTATTTTCATGTAAATTTTAACACTAGTTCGACTAACAATCGAATGTTTTGATTCTTCGCTCTAGCATTACGTAAAACTTCCTGTGACAACTCGAAATGAGTACAATAGTCTAGTTCTTGGAAAATTAATGTATGTACTTAAATTGCAGAGCAATAGTTTTTAACATTTTTACGACAATAAATTAAATTTGAAAATACCTTGGTCTTTCATTTAAAAAGAAAAAAAGTAGGAAGTAGGCCTCTGCGGTTTTTGTTTTGTTTTTGCATTAAAATTAAAACTCATTTAAAATTCAACAAAACCCTAAAAATGGTTCAAAAAGTAGCGAAATCAATTTTTCAACTCATTTTCAATTTTGGGTCATGCTTTTCTTTTTAAATTACATTGTAAATTTTAAGAAGAATCTGAAAAGGACATTATGATTCAGTTTTTATTACCAGAACATCTATTTACACAAAGTGTTTACACATGTAAATAAATATCGGAATAATTCGTTAAATTAATTTTTACAACACTGTATTTATAAAAAAAAATTCGCTGCAACAAAAGTCTTACGAACAAAAAATGTTATACACATTATGTACATTATGTGTATAATGTTATACACATTATGTACAACTGCAGTAATTGTATTTCTCACGCTAGCTAAGCGTCTGTATCTAAATATTACTAAGAATACTTTTTTTCTCTTGAGAAGTTTCCACGATTGGTGTTTTATTTTTACTTGTACTTTTTATGTTTAACTTTCATATAGAAAATATTCTGCGAAGAATTTCGAGATTTTTTGCCAGATTCACACACCAAAACTTAGAAACTCCTTACATTTATTGATTTTTAAAACTCGTTTTTCTAAATGCTTGATCATCTTTAAGAATAATTTGAATCCGTGTTTTCTAGTCTCCACTAACGCTTCGATTATCGAGATGTCTCAGCCTGCTTCTGTCGATGGAAGAAAATTTTTTTTTTAGTCGTAATTTTTTTACTTTGACGTACATTTATGTGTAATCGTTTCAATGTGAATATTTTTCAAGAAGCAATATTAAATATATAGATCTATTTGTGTGTATATATATAATTCTCTCTTTCAGCATTTCGGCTTTTCATCTCCCAAAATATCTCTTCATTCTTTTAATTCGTTATTTTAATTCAGCAGGATAAACCCAAGTATTGTACTAGACTTGTACTGTCAATGACTTCGCAGCCAGTAACTCGAATTTAAATTTTAAGCTAATACGTTTCTACTGACGAAATTTAAATTCAAGGATTTGGATTCGATAATATTTGTTTCGATGATTTCGTTTCAAACTAAGCATTTTTTTAAAAGTAAAAAATGCTTAAATTTTGTTATATTCTTCTTTTGTTAATGTTTTTAAACAAATATTTTAATATTCCTTAACGAATGTTGTTAAGAAAGTCAAAAGGCTTTTTTAATTTACAAAATTTTCTTCCTTTTTTCACGAATTGGGAATTTTTTTAAATTTCATTTCCTGAAAACAAAATTGTAAATTTTGAAAGCATCGATTTAAAATAAAATATTTGCGACATTATAAAAAATATGATTTTATGAAATATGAATAATAATAATAATAAATGCAAATATTAATTATCGATTTCAGATCCTCGATAATGAAAGTAATATTTATCCTGCTTAGATTCGTGAAGGACAGGTACATTAATCGCTGTCTACTAGAGTGGATCGAAAAACACAAATTTGGGAAATTGAAGACGCCTTAGCACTGGAAAGTTTCCTATTAGGTCCCTCATTACTTATGCGAAATTTGAAATTAATCGATTACTACACTGAAATTGTGCGCAGCCAAAATAAATTTTAAAAATTCGTTATTTTTAGATTTTTGAAGAAACCGCTAATGTTACTTTTTTTCGAAATCCACTTGATATGTCCAATTTTTATAAATTTTGCTGAATTTCTAATTTGACTTTATATAGGAGAAACTTTCATTCTCATGGACACCTTAAAATGAAAAAAAGTTCTAGAAGCTTTGCAAATTAGAATAAAAATTTTTTGAGCCTCCAGAAACTTTCTGGCACTCAAAATGTACCTACAAAAAAATTGAGAAGACTTCAACATTTGAAATGATTATAACCTGGTCCTAATTCAGGACCATTTTAAATGTTGAAGTTTTCTCAATTTTTTTATAGGTATATTTTGAGTGCCAGAAAGTTTCTGGATGCTCAAAGAAATTTTATTATAATTTGCAGAACTTGTAGAACTTTTTTTCATTTTAAGGGATCCATAGGAATGAAATTTTCTCCTATATATAGTCAAATTAAAAATTCAGCAAAATTGATAGAAATTGGGCATATTATGTAGATTTCGAAAAAAAGTAACATTAGCGATTTTTTCAAAAATCTGAGAATAACGAATTTTTAAAACTTATTTCGGCTCCGCCCAACCTCAGGATTTTAATCGATTCATTTCAAATTTTACACAAGTTATGAGGGACCCAAAAGGAAACTAAGGCGTTTTCAATTTCCAAATTTTGTATTTTTCGATCCACCCTACTGTCTACTTCTACCAAAGACTATATATTACGAATTGCGATTTTTGAATTGCTTCTTTATATTGATTAACAGATGAAACCTTATAGTTGATTCAGAATCAAAGCACGACATTAGAGAGATAATATTCCCAAAAGAAAATATTTAATTCCTAACATTTATGCAACCCAATTAGTATTTAATTTATTTGAGACAATTTTGCTGAAATTGTATTTTGAGACAGATGGAAAATTCCAAAATTGTAAAAACCATTATTAAAAATCGTTAAATATTTCTACGCACTTTAAATGAATTTTGATTAAAATTCTCTAAAATATTTTTGACAATGCTATCTCTATTTTTTTCAAAATTGGATATCTTTTTATTGGATACAAATCTGGATCTTTAATGGATTCAAAATAGCCTTTAACTTTGGCTACTTTCTACTTTTTTCAATTGTATTATTCAATTATTCAGTCACTTCAGTTTCAAATTGAAATGATTTTTTGAATACTTCATAATTTAAGACACTTTTAATTTTGAAGGTTCTCGTAATCATATTCGCATTAATTTTGGAATAGTTTATCAGAATTCAACACAAAAAAAATTGAAATTGAAATCAGAGAATTTCAAACTTTGAAATTACTGTCTGAATTAAAAATTAGAATTATACTAATTAAAATTCCTTTCTAAGGCCATACTTTGATTTTAACTTGAACTATTCTAGTCGTAGAAGTTCGATATGTCGTACAATCCTTGTCTCGTTAACGCTAGACACCACTTGAATGGAAATAAAAATATATTCTTCGATTGCCTTCTATGTATTCATTATCTGTGTATTGTCTTTGTAGATAATTTTGAATTGAGCTGTCGCTACCAATGGAAGAATCGTTCCTCTTCTGTCTAATAACTTATTCCTAATAATAATTGCAATAAAAAATTTAATTCCAATTTTACAGAGACCTTCACGAAATTAAAAGGCATTTCTTCAATTTTTCTAATAATTTTAGCAAATACCCAGTAAATAATTTGATGAAAAACTATGCTGAACAAAACAAGTTGATCAAAGATAAAGATTCTACCGAGCAACCAAGTCAAAATTAAATTATGTTTTAGTTTGATTGCAATAAAACTAAAATGTCACTTAATTTAAAAATGATCGCTCAGTGGAGCCTTTATTTTTGATCCACTTGTTCAGTTTAGCCTACTTTTTCATTAAATTATTTACCATTTATTAAAATTATTTAAAACATTCAAAAAATGTGCCTTAACTTCGTGAAGGTTCCTGAAAATTTATAATATGTCTCACCATAAACTGTCTAAAAGTACACTTTATTACTTATGATTGACGGAACGCAAGAACGTCTCCATCGAAATTTGACGAAAATCGAATGACCACGAAAGCAAAGCGAAATTGACAGCTAGATTTTTTTACAGCGAAAGCTTTTTTTAATTCGCGTGAAATAGATCGAGAAAGGTGATTAAACCTCATTGTATCCCTTGCTCTAAATCTCAAAGAACGAGGAAGGAAGACACTTTAGATTCTAACTTTTATACAAGATCAGGTTTACAACCTTAAAAAGTTTGATTGAATATTTTGGTGTTATTTATCTTAGATTTAAGAGTAGTTCTACTACTTTTAATTGAGTGAAATATCCCTACGATCTCACACTGAAAATTGTTGATTGAACTTATTTAGAAAAGAAATATAATCGCGAGTAAATAAATGCAGCCATGCCACGTATAGCGAAAATTAATTGATTTTAATATACACAATTTTTACACTTGGAATCCTGGAAGCGATGCGAAAGCAGATTAAAATGTTTCGCAATCGAGGAGAGTTTACAGTTATTCAGATTCTCGTACAATCACGTAAAATTATAAACGAATGTAGATTTATTTTCGAATTGTTTAATAACACTCGTATACAAAAAGAAGACAATTTTAAAAAGGAATGTTTCGAATATACCAATCAGTTTTAAAAAGACTTTCAAAGTCCCAAGCAAAAAAATCTCCTTGGTTCATCATTTTTTAAATCGTAATTCTTTCTTCCCTATTTACAATAAAACAAAGCTATTTGTTTTTTTCTCAATAATACACTCCCTTTTCTTTCTTATCTTTAAAAATTTAGAATTTCTCAAGAATAAACTTTGGTTCAGAGCACGTAGTCTTTACACGAATCGACAGCGCTCAACAATACTTCAAGGAGCAATATTCGAAAGAATATTACTTTGTCGCCAATTTTCAATTTCCATATAATTAATAATTAAAACAGTTGTGTAGAAACAAACAAGAATATCAAAACCGTTTTTGTTTAACAAAAAACGTAACACAGAGAAACAATATCACTGTACTTAAAATGATTTTGGTTTTCAGAATCTAAGACTCGCTTTACTGATTGAAACGCCGTTTTTGGTTTTGTCAAAATAAGTAGAGGAGTTTTAGATTTCCGAACCTAACTACAATGTGAGCATTTAATGATACTGTTAATTTCGCGCCTCATTTCTTCAGGAACCTTCACGAAATTAAGGGGCATTTTTATATTTTCCCAATAACTTTAACAAATTGTGAATAATCAGATTGCAAACTAGGGTGAGCAGAATAATTGGACTGAACATAAAAAACTGAGCAATCATTTAAAAATTAAATAACACATCTTCAGTTTTATTTTGTAACTATGTAATTGGTTTTCTATCAAGTTTCTTGTGGATAAAAATGACACTAAAATAAAATTTAATTTTGAAATGATTTCTCGGTAGAACCTTTATTTTTGGTCCCCTTGTTCTGCTCAACCCAGTTCTTTGTCCGATTATTTACTATTTGTTAAAATTATTGGGAAAATTCATAAAATGCCCCTTAATTTCGTGAAGGTCCCTGCATTTCTTACTCATATCCGCTACATCTATTATATTACATGAATATCCCGTGAATAAGTTAAAGTTGAGTTCAATGAGAAGCTAAAGTATAAGTGAAAATGTGGCAAATCTCTTAATTAGTTTCAATGACACGAAAATTGATTTTCAATCTAAAAATTTAATTCTCCAGGGAGATTCTCACATTTATGAGAAAAATTTGATTCCAGTCTATTTATAAAATTTTCAAATCAAAAATCGGATTTAAAAAACTTTTTGTGCCATTGAAATTATTTTTTCTTCCATTACGTCATCTATCGCGTTCTACGAGTGTCTAATGTTTTCAATGAATGTTTCGCTTTAATGGAATTAATTAATACTTATTCTGCTATTTCAGCAATTAAACAGTCTACTTAATACAGTCTGCTCGGAGATTGTGTCGCATGCAATAGAAAGACAAGAATCGCGCCTTTTTGTCGGATCGTTGCAGGGCAAAGATCCCAATTTGAATAAAGAAAAAATGGCTATCTCTGCAGCAATCCTTTCATTTGCAAATAATAGCGAATAATGATTTACTTGCAGCTCGAATCATTATATCAATTTGTATAATAATCCTCCTTTTTTTTCCTAACGGTATTCTAAGGTAGAGGTCTAGTAACTGGCTTCATGTCCAGCGAGTATATACAAATCTGCTCCTTCAGTCTCCGAGAGCGTTCCCGTGTGAACTAAATGACTCTCCAACATCACGACTCTGAAAAAAATTGTTTAAATATATGATTGATGAAAATGCTCTTAAATTGTTTGTCTATGTGGAAAAAACAATCTACTGAGTAAAAATATACTTTTTAAATTGGAGAAAAGTTTTTTAAAGTAAAAAATTGGCTTTTGATTCTAGAGTTTTAAATTAATTTAAATCAAAAATCAAAAAATGCCCTGGTTCAGTTTATGGTTAAACAAAAAAATAATGGTATTTAATTGTAGGATACGAGTAATTAAAAAAATTTTCAGAAAAACTTTTAATTTTTAAGTAAAAAATAAAATATAAACACTGAAAAACGCTATACACTTTTCTATATTTTGAAAAATTTTTATACTTTCAGATATAAATATTGATTTCACATAAAATAATTTATTTGGTAGAAGAATATTTTACAATTTGCTGATCATAATAATGCAATTTAAAATTGCATTTTAGTTTAATTTTCGAATTAAATAATTTAAATACTTTTTTAATTATTACAGATGCAAATATAATGGTAACTAATGCTTAGTATTAGAATTTACAATTTTTTGAAGAACTCATTGAGTTTTAAATTAATAATTATTTAGATGAAAAATCGAAAACATTCTGGAGGTAAAATGGTTGAACAAAAAAAGGGATAGAATATTTGTGAATCAAGTTTTTTAACCTACCTCGTGGTATAACTGTAAAATGTGTCTTATTGCCAAGTGTTAAGTCTCAAGATTTATACCTTTTTTAGAAATTTAAGTAAAATATACACATAGCATATTTCTATAAAGAAAAAAGGTTCTTTTATTTAAAAGCATAAGTAAAGTAACACTATTCTTTTGGTTATTGCAGTTTTCAAAAAACAGAATTTTATGGGGATATTATTTATTATATTATTTATAATCTATTCTTTATTTTATCGGGAGAAAGTTTTTATGAGTGTTATGTGACATAAATATAAACTGTGATTTTATTGGATATTTCTAAATCTCGGAATTGTGATTTTGTTTAGAACTTTAAAAGAAATAAATTAGAAGCATGCGTTTCCAGTATTTTTGAAGTGCAGCCTTTTGCGTAAAATTACTTACTTGTCTGAACCGAGTAGCCTATAAGTTCGACTTGGATCACTAATTTCCTGCGTCACTTCCCCATTTCTCAAACTTCTCCCTTGCATTCCGTGCTTATGAAAAGCCAGAACACTATCTGGCAAGCAAACTGAAAAAATTCGTTGCTTTAATTTTCTAAGCAAAAAAAAAAATAACTAAAAATAAGATATGTTTTCTTTATATTGAAATTTCACTTACTAATGGACTCAATTTGAAAATTAAACTGCAGTTCAGACATCTGTTTTTTACTATTTCTCAGCTTGCCTTGTGAAGTTACGACTCTTATGACGTCTGAAAAAAATCAAATTAAAAGAACATAATAAGAAAGATATTTTTTTTGATAATAAGAAATATTGATCAGTAAACTTACTATCGTAGCACACGAGTATCGCGTCTTTTTCTAATTGCGTAACACTTATCACTTGAAGATTTTCTCTTCTTGGTATCACCGTCGCTAGAAAAACAAATACAATATAAATTAAAACTGGTAAAGTAAGAAAATAAAACTATCAAATCTAGGAATAAATTATTTTTTTGAAGAGTCGTAAATACCTGAACCGTCAATATCCTCGAGTTCGTCACTATGAAACCAGCTTGAGCCAGAGTTCATATTAATTAAATCCATCTTTAATTTGTTTTGTTGATACGCCTGCTTCACTGATACACACACCATCGGATATTCCAGTTCCGGGGTGATTATCATCTCAAAAACATTCAACGGCGAGGGCAGAAGACAATCGAAATGTTTCAACAACATGAATTTATTTAGTGGATCATACCACTGCATTAAAAATATTCCTGCTGGCATCGCACCGCAGAGATATTTGTACCTACAGTAATAAATTGAATTAATAAATTTAAATGTTAAATAAAATAAAATACTTAGATAAATAGAATTCCCATTTTAATTTCTTACCCATTGTAGGGATTTCTTCCTACGCAACATTTTGTGCAGCCTTTCGTATCAGGGACTTTTGTCGTAAGTGCAAACTTCCTCGGTACTAATCTCTCGGGTATTTTGTTCATGTGCAAGGAAAACCTATGCGTCTGTTTACTCTGCATTGCCAAGAGATCGTGCCTATAAAGCTGGGGTGTTTTTCCTTAAATTCAGAAAGAATTATAATTCCAAATTTCTGAATTGTAATTAACCTAATTTCAATAAATGAATGTCTATTCAATTATCAGAGTAATAAATTAATAGATTAATTTACCTGAGAGAGACATGAGAACATCCTTAATAACGTACATCCAAATAGTTCTTCTCGGATAGAGTTGATCTATCGCTGCATCGTGAAGTTCGTTGAGATTCAAATTATAAATTCCCTCTTCTGCTGCTATTAGCAAGTGCTGATCCCGCGTGTCAGGATGAATCCAACTCGCTGTGCAGTGTATTCTCAACGGACATCCATTGAATACTTTTGAGAAACAAGCTCCCATATGAACTTTCGGCGTCGGAGGAAGTCCATTGCTAATCGGTCTTGGAGGAGTGTGTCTTTTTCTATCCCTTCTTCTAGGCGGAACTGGTGGTGTGTCCGACAATAAATCAGGACTGATACCTTCCCCGTCTCCATTGTCAGGTATTTCGCCATCACCTATGAAATATCAACATTTTAAAACAAACAAAGAACATCGCTTCCGAATTTTTTAATTAAAGAAGCAACGGGGAATCAAGTCCGGAAATTCCGAAGATTATCTGGAGGTTCCAATTGAAAACTACAAATATCGTGGTTGAAAAAAAAAAATGCTGACTAAATTCCATTGCTTCAAAACTTTTAGATTTATCTTTTAAATTCGGAGAGTTTTTTTACAACATAATTTATCTTTTCAATATGGAACCCCCATCTCAGAAAAGTACAATTCTAAAGGTTAAAAGTAACATTCTCTTCTTCTAGCAGATTTTAAAATCACCCAGGACTAACTTTAAGCCAAGTAAAATCTTTCTCTTAAGAATTTCAACGACTCGAATAATGAAATAAATTCTAAATGGATATTTCAATTATTCCTTTTTTTAGCTCTAAGTCAGTCCTGGAACGAGTGTTTTAATCATGTTAATGAGAGCTTAAGCCAAGGGTGAAGAATAAAATTGTTAATTGCGGAAAGGAATTTACAACCCAGGTTTAATTTTAGTAGAAGGAGGCACGTCATTGGAAAAGATATGCGAGCATGCTCTGAATTCATGATGCGTGCTCCTACCCTTAGACTGTGGGGACTCGTCTCTCGGCCCACTGTCCGAGAGCGATCGCTGACGTTGTCCATTGACTGCTGATAACGACAAGGAACCGCTCACCAGGTTATATAACTCGTCCACAGAGCTGTGACGCCTGGGACTTGCTTGCGACCCTAAGCAAGTAAGCACCCAACCTACTTTTTACACTAGAGCCTGCTTACGTTATTAGGCAATACATAAGGCCCCTCAAATATTATCAAAAGCACCTCGTCCCTTATTACTGCTCTAAAATGATTTTTATTAGATAACTGGGTCAGTCCATTTTATTTTGTCTAAGTCGGTTGCGACCTATTTTTAAAAAATTTTGATACTTAAGTATAATAATTAGAAAGGTTTTTGGGACTTAATTAACGTATGAATGTATTAAATCATTTCATTTTTTATCTAAAAATTTGTCAATGAAAGTGCAACGGTTAAGAAAAATGTCACATTTATGTGCATTATAAAAACCGAGAAGAAATCAAAATCTATAATGTAAAATTTAATTAATTCAAGTCTGACGAATTCACCAGTGTTTATAGGGGGCATTATTTCTCAAGTGTATCGAGCCCAAAAAATGAATTTCTCCGATCGGGCTCAAATTTACAAAAAGTTTAGTCCTATTAGATGGCACTTCAAAAAAAAAAAAAAAGATTCATCAGTTTGGTCAATAACTCGTCGAGGGAGAGGGGGTGAAATTTTTGTACTTTGCGCAAAGAGCCTCTATTTCGGCTATAATTATCTTTTTATGTATGGCATATAAAAAATTTTGACCCAAACGTTTTCGATAGATTATTTCCCATTCTTTCGAGTGAAATAAAGAAAATTTTGAAAAATTCAAAATTTAGCCATCATTTTTGAAAATCAAAAATATTTTTGATTTTTTCTTTGTTCGACCCATTTTTTTTCTTTTCTTAAACTAAAAATAAAGCTTGAGATGCTTACTTTCAGATCCTTGAATAGCAAAATGTCGTTTTTTGTTGTTTTTGAAAAATTGA
Organism: Euceroptres primus; assembly: GCA_037177015.1. Taxonomy (NCBI): domain Eukaryota; kingdom Metazoa; phylum Arthropoda; class Insecta; order Hymenoptera; family Figitidae; genus Euceroptres; species Euceroptres primus. The sequence goes on along the minus strand of JBAGKK010256374.1, from coordinate 7,683 downwards.
ATTTTAAGTACATAACCTGGTAAATTTAAAAAAATTTTCCTATAAGCGAAAAAAATTCGGAAAATTTTTTGCATATACAGTTTTTGATAAGAAACAATATTCTAAAAACGGAAATTCAAAAAAATTTTTTTTGTTGAATTTAGAATTTTTTGAAAATTTTCAAAAATGAAATTTTTTAAATTTCATTAATTGCACATTTTTAATGTACAAATAACATTTATGCTTATTATATTATGTGAATTACATGTAAATTGCACATTAAACATGCGCAATTAACCAAATAATTCAAAAAATTTCATTCTTGAAAATTTTCAAAAAATTCTAAAATGAACAAAATTTTTTTTTTAATTTCCGTTTTTAGAATATTATTTCTTATCAAAAACTGTGCAAGCAAAAAATTTTCCGAATTTTTTTCGCGCATAGGAAAAACTTTTTGAATTCACCAGGTTACTTAAAATTCAATTTTTCAAAAACAACAAAAAACGATATTTTGCTATTCAAGAATCTGAAAGTAAGCATCTCAAGCTTTATTTTTAGTTTAAAAAAAGAAAAAAAATGGGTCGAACAAAGAAAAAAACAAAAATATTTTTGATTTTCAAAAATGATGTGTAAATTTTGAATTTTTCAAAATTTTTTAATTTCATTCGAAAGAATGGAAAATAATCGATTGAAAACGTTTGAATCAAAAAATTTTATATGCTATGCATAAAAAGATATTTATATCCGAAATAGACTCTTTGCGCAAAGAACAAAACTTTCACCCCCTCTACCTAGGCGAGTTTTTGACCAAACTGAACAATCTTTTTTTTTTTTGAAGTACCATATGATAGGACTAAACTTTTTGTAAATTTGAGCCCGATCGGAGAAATTAATTTTTTAGGCTCAGTACACTTGAGAAATAATGCCCCATATTTATATTTTATCTAAGCAAAAGTAACTTTATTGTCAAATAATAAAAATACATATATTGTATTTTTGCAGCAGGTAAAATATGAACATTTTTCAATATTTTCAAAGGCGTTATTTCAGCTGAAAAAATTATTTTTAAAATTAAAACTTGCCTTTTTATACATTTTATCCCCAATTTAAGCTTCTTTACACTTTATGACTCTCAAATTCGCAAAATTTTCACTTCAAAATTCGACACTTTGGAAGTTTTCCTTATTTCCAGAGATGAATATCTTTTAGGCAGAAAAATTAAAAAATGTAGGATTTACAGGGTATTTAAGGGTCGCTGCCAAAAAGTTGTGAAATTTGGCCTATCGATTTTTTGAAAAAAAATCTTCTCAGAACTAGCTAAAGTATTTTTTTCCCCATTAATTGTGATCCAAAATAAAACGAGAATACCAATTTAAGAGATCAAGAATCATTTTTGTAGTGGAGATAAATAATTTACATGTTAGGAAGGTTACTGAGTGGACATTCAATAAACGCAGAAAAATAAATTTCAAAATTATTTTTAAAATATGTAGAGTGGAGATAAAGAATTTTAAAAAATAGTAATAATTTTTTTCGTACTTTATTTGACTGTGCCTCCAGATTTTCGATTATATGTATTTTTATTTAATTAACACTTTTTAAAAATGGGCTACCGAGTGGACATTATGATAAATTGTACAGTACATAATTTTCAGAAATTTTTTTAAGTTGACAAACATGTTTCTGCTTATACGAGCACTTGCGTAGGACTAAAAGTAATGAGTTTTTGATTTTTTAAGATTTTTTAAAGTTATTTTTTTCCAAATTCTAACCTAAAATATGAGGGTTACCGAGTGGACATAAAAGTTCAGGGACAGACTTCTAAAAATTTATAAGCATCTTCAAATTTAAAACACTTATCCCTACTCATAATTTTTAGATTCTTTAACTTAATAAAAATTACTCGTATGAGTATCAATCATTCATAAAATTTTGTTGTCATTGTTTCGTATTTTTAGTTTGTGAATCTGTACTTGGGGACAGCTTACCGATTGGACATTTTGGGTATATCTTAACGTCTGATTAAAAAACACAGTTTTTTGATTACTGGACCCTAAAGCCCATACAAAGAAACATCAACATATCTTAATTTCCCATTTCTAAACAAAGGCACCTAAAATTTTGAAACTTTACCAAAAACTACTTCGATGTGAGTACTTTACTCCAGTGATATTCAAAAAATATATTAAATAATAAAAATGTGTAAAACTGTCGGGACTTGATCAGTTCTTGATTTAATCACCCTGTCAATTTCGTGTTGGTCCCGCACTTTTTTCCCCAAAAATATCGGCTTTGAAAATAGTTAAGGAAATCACTATTTTAAGGTTTAGTTCCAACTAAGTTGAAGTTGGCTTTCGTTAAATGACAGCGTTAAAGAATTATAAAATATTTGGTTAATTCTATTTTCTTTGCAAAAAATATAATTAGCCACAAATTTAATTATTTAAACCTTTATAAACGTTTTAATCATAAAAGTGTAAAAGATTTATAAAGGTTTAAATAATTAAATTTATGATTAATTACATTTTTTGCAAAGAAAAAATTAACCAAATATTTTAAAATTCAAATTTAAAGCTGTCATATCACGACAGCCAACTTCAACTTAGTTGGAATTAAAACTCAAAATAGTGATTTTCTTAACTATTTTCAAAGTCGTTATTTTTGAAAAAAAAAGTTCGGGACTAACGCGAAATTTACAGGGTGATTAGATCAAGAACTGATTTAAATACCCTGCAAATCCTACATTTTAAAAGTTTTCTGCCTAAGAGATATTCATCTCTGAAAATAAGGAAAACCTGCATAGTGTCGAATTTTAAAGTGAAAATTTGCGTTCATATTTGAGTCATAAAGTGTGAAAGAGATTAAATTTTGAATAAAATGTATAAAAAGGAATCTTGGAAGGTAAGTTTTAATTTAACAAAATAATTTTTTCAGTTTAAATAATGCATTTGAAAATGTTGAAAAATGTTCACTTTTTACTTGTTGCAAAAATACAATATTTTTCTGTTATTTGACAATAAAGTTACTTTTGCTTAGATCAAATATGAATATAAACACTGGTGAATACGTCAGTCTTGATTAAATTAAATTTTATATTATACATTTTGATTTCATTGACAAATTTTTAGATAAAAACTGAAATGATTTAATAAATTCAAACGTTAAATAAGTTCCAAAAACCTTTCTAATTATTGTACTTGAGTATCAAAATTTTTTAAAAATAGGTCATAACCGACTTAATTGAAATAAAATGGACTGACCCAACTACAATTTGCAATGTTCCAGAATCAAGAATTTATCAACGAAAAATTCTATAATAAACAAACTCCAAAACCATAATTTTTAAAAATGAAGTTTCTAAAACTGATATAAATTCAATAAATATCATTTTTCTTTTCAGAAGATATCAAAAATATCTTTAAATTCAGTAGATATTTACTAAAATTTGCATTCCACAATTATCTTCAAAGCTAAGATAGTTTGCAATTTGAATTTAAATAAATTAAATTTTCAAAGAATGATTTCAAAACTTAAATTGTTCACTTGACAAATTTTCTAAATGATCAATGTTGTAACTTTCGATTTATAAATACTTCATATGCAAGTGTTTGATTTACCTAATTTTCAAACTGTCTCATTAGCTTTCGAAAGTTGAAAACTTACTTCTTCTTTCTCGAAATACCAATTTTTCAAGTTTTATAGTATCAAACATTTTTTTGTTTCTATTTCTCGAATTTTCGAAACTTCAAATTCTCGCATTTCAAATTTTTAAATTTATAGTTTCTAAACTTCCTTGTCATCTTGCAATTTAAAACATTTCCAATTTATTTGTTTATTTCGAAATTTACAACCTTTTAATTTATCAACATTCTGGGTTAAAATTTTTCCATTTCCCAAATCTACAAACTTCTTAATTAATTATTTGAATTTTCACATTAATCATCTAATTTATCAATTTTCAAATTTTTTATTTTAAAAAATGGAAATTTCGAATCATTCAGTTCCATAGAGATTAAAAGTAGAAAATATTAAAAATTTGGAAAATAAGAAAATGAAATGCGGAAAATTTGAAAATTAAAAATTATATGGTCGGTAAATTAAAAATTGAAAAAGGAAGAAATAAGATGATGTGCAAATTAGAAAATTAAAATACTGAAAATTTTCAATAGAAGATTTTATGAGGTTTATACAAATTTCAATAGCCAATTTTTTTCACAAAAACAAAATCAGTGGTTCACTAAAAAGGAAGAGCTGAAAATTTGTACTTAATTTTTCATTTAATTATTATTTTACTGCGAATATTTTTTAGTGTATAGAATTTTTGTATTGGAATTAGAGTACTTTTAAGGAATTTTCAACTTTAAAATTTCTAAATTTGTTTATATTTGCTTTATTCTCAAATAAAATTATTTGATATTAAATAATTTGATTTTGCGCCAGGAACGTTGCAAACTACAGTTGTTAGCCTTTTTTAATTTTATAAAATTATTACCAACAATTCTCCAATGTTTTTTTTCTTTTCATGTCTTCGAAACTACAATCTACTCCAATTTTACTCAGAGAAAATTTCTCAGAAATCTTCTATTTGGTGGATAATACCCATTTTTTTAAACTTCAAAGAATTTTTAAATGCAAAAAATTTGAAAATTAGGCATGCATAAAAAATTTGACATTTTACCCCAAACAACATCTGATATTAAGGAACTTGAAGAAGAATTTATGATTGCTTTGATCGATTGTTTTAAGTTTCGAAGAAACCTACATCAAATTTATTTTGAATCTGAAATGTGACTCATGCTGTATTGAAATGTACAACTACGCATAAGAAATGTTGATTGTATAATCTACGTACAGAAAATTTACTACAATTAGTAGGTATTTCGATTTTCTAGGTGCGCTAATAATAGAATTTACAAATAATGTAAAAATCTTTACAAACATGAAAAATTATTGAACCACATCACAACAATTATGTATTTTAGCGAGTTAAAGCGAATAATGAACATTCGAGTTAGAGGTGTGCAAAAAGCTCGAAATCTCGGCCCGAACCGAGTTCGACTTTTATCGGGCCGGGTTCGAGAATACTCGGCCCGTCGAGAACCCGAAAATTTCGAGTACTCAACTGACTTCGAGAACCCGAAGCAGGTCGGGTTCTCGAAATTTTCGGGTACCCGATTGATGTCGAGAACCCGAAACTGGCCAGGTTCTCGAAAATTTCGGGTACCCGATTGGTGTCGAGAACCCGAAACTGGTCGGGTTCTCGAAAGTTTTGAGTACTCGAATTATGTCGGGTACTCGGATTATTTCGAGTTCTCGAAAGTTTCTAATACATAAAATATTACCTTCTACTGATAATTAGAAGTTAAGATAAATTGTTTAAACTATTTATTATTATTTATAACAATATTCTCTTAGAATAATGCTAGAAAGTTTCAGTTTTTTTCTAAAAATTTTAACTTATTGTCCACTTTTTAACCAGCGTGAGGTAATAATTATTATAATTTTTTTAAATTGTTTAAACAATTTCTAATTGTTAACAACTACCTTCTCCTATAGTAATGCTAGATAGTTGCGGTTTTTGCTGAAATTTTTAACGTTTTGTCCACTTTTCCATTAGAGTAAGGTTTATTAAGGTAGTCTAACAAACAATTATTGAATCAATTTATAATTGTTTACAACTATCTTTTCCTACATATATGCTAGAAACTTGCGATTATTTCTGATCATTTTCACTGCTTGTCCACTTTTCAATTAGAGTGAGGTACTAATTAAGGTTAGTTAACAAACAATTGTTTATACAAATTATTATTGTTCACAACTATCTTTTCCTACAGATATGCTAGAAAGTTGCGGTTTTTTCTGATAATTTTCACTGTTTTGTCCACTTTTCAATTACAGTGAGGTACTCATTAAGGTTGTTTAACAAGCAATTGTTTACAACTATCTTTTCTTACATATATGCTAGAAAGTTGCGGGTTTTTTCTGATATTTTCGACTGTTTGTCTACTTTACAATTAGAGTGAGATACTAATTAAGGTCATTTAACAAACAATTGTTTAAACAATTTATAATTGTTTATAACTATCCTTTCCTATAGATATGCTAGAAAGTTGCGGTTTTTTCTGATAATTTTCACTGCTTTGTCCACTTTTCAATTACAGTGAGATACTCATTAAGGTTGTTTAACAAGCAATTGCTAAAACAATTTTTTAGTTGTTTACAACTATCTTTTCCTACATATATGCTAGAAAGTTGCGGGTTTTTTCCTGATATTTTCAATTAGAGTGAGATTCTAATTAAGGTCATTTAACAAGCAATTGTTTAAACAATTTATAATTGTTTACAACTATCCTTTCCTACAGATATGCTAGAAATTTGCGGTTTTTTCTGATAATCTTCACTGTTTGTCCACTTTTCAATTAGAGTGAGGTACTAATTAAGGTTATTTAACTTGCAATTGATTAAAAACTTAAAAATAAAGTAAATCAATCGTTTCTATCTTTGACATACACCAATTAATTCATATTACTTGGAGAAAGTGTATATTTTTGAAATTTTTTTGAAAAACTATGTTTAAACAAATGAAAATGGTTTAAACAGTTATGAATAATTGACAAAAATACCAGACATTTTAGAATTATGACAATTTGGTTGACCAGTTTGCAAAAAACTACATTTTTCTGCATTATTCCAGTCGAAAGTTACATTTAAACAATAAAGATTGTTTCAACAATTGGCAATAAAGTAAATCAACCGTTTTTATCTTTGATGTGATCCAATTGATTCATATTTCATGTTACTTGGAGAAGGTGTAACCTTCTTATATTTTGTCGGAGAAAAATGTTTAAACAAATGGAAATTGTTTAAACAATTATAAGTAGTGAAAATACCTGACATACCATAATTCTGATGAGTTTATTAACCAATATGCAAAAAAACTACATTTTTCTACTTTGTTCCACTCAAAAGTTACATGGTAAAAACTAACAATTGATTAAACAATTAACAATAAAGTAAATCAATCGTGGTTATCTTTTACATAAGCTAATTAGTTCACATTACATGGAGGACGTGTACATTTTTGAAATTTTTTCGAAAAACTATGTTTAAGCAAATGGGATTTGTTTAAACAATTATGAATAAGTGGCAAAAATACCAGACATTTCAGAATTCTGACGAGTTGGTTGACCAGTTTGCAAAAACTACATTATTCTGCATTATTTCAGTCAAAAGTTTCATTTAAACAATAACAATTGTTTAAACAATTAACAATAAAGTAAATCAATCATGTTTATCTTTGATTCAACCTGCTCGATATCACGAAATTTTCGGGTAGCCAAACCTTTTCGAGAACTCAAAATTTTCGGGTACCCGAACTTTTTCGAGAACTCGAACCTGTTCGAGAACTCGAAATTTTCGGATACCCGAACGTTTTTGAGAACTCGAGCCTGTTTGAGAACCCGAAATTTTCGGGTACCCGAACTTTTCCGAGAACTCGAAACTGTTCGAGAACCCGAAATTCTCGGATATCCGAACCTCTTCGAGAACTCGGAATTTTTCGAGCTTTTGAAAGTACTCGGCCCGGCTCGAACTCGGCCCGGCCCGAGACTGATCGAGCCCAGCCTAGTGAAAAAAAAGTCGAATCTGGTATCATTTTTCAAAATGAAGTTGATCAGATATCATATAGAACAACCGAAGATCATA
>JBAGKK010256270.1:0-21001 GCA_037177015.1 Euceroptres primus | reverse complement strand
AATTAAACTTATATTTAAAAAATATTTTTCACTCGTGACAAAAATCAAACAGAAATAGTTCATATGACCCTGACTTGCTCACGTTTAGAGTCACTCGCTTTAGTGCCAAGGCCATTGAGGCAACCCCCGAAGCCGGAATTAAATCGGGCTTTCAGTGTAATAACTGTATACATGTATTTAAATCTAATTTAAATAAACATGTACTATTTCTTTTAAACTTAATCAAACGTTACCTTTTTATAAAATTACTTACCTACTAGTTACTTGAAATATGTTCAGTGTTCTTTTTACAATCTTGACGAGTGTAAACATGAAAATCCTATTATCCTTGTCACATAAAATTCATCTGTGTCGTTTAAAAACTCAGCAATGACAGGCGATATGAATTGAGACAAAAATGACAGATGAAAAATGAGAATTGGGAAATGGGAAGTGCAAAAAGTTACGTAATCGACCCCCAGAACTAATAATATTGTAATATTGTAATATTATTTGATTATTTGATTATTGTAATATTATTTTGATGATATTTTTTAAAAGAGAAAAGGTGGATTTTCATGAAAAAATTTGATTATGCAAAAATTATTTGTTAAACAAATTTTATTTTCTACGGAACTTTTTCCTTATCGCTTCTTACCAAATTTTTAAAAATGATACAATTTTAATAAATAGTAGTTTATTTTCTCGGGAAAAAGATTCTATACAATTTGACCTCTTCCAATTTTTAAATATAAATAAATTAATTTCAAATATAGTTATTTGTTTATAAAACTTGTTGTTTGAAAAATATTTTAAAATAATTTTAGCATTTAAAAAATTTATTTTTAAAAATTGGATGAGGTCAAGTTATAGAGAATTTTTTTCCCGAGAAAATAAGCTATTATTCATTAAAATGGACTTATTTTTAAAAATTTCATAAGAATAAGCGAGAAGAGAAAAAGTTCGGTAAAAAAATGTTTGTAAATAAATAATTTTTGTATGATTCAAATTTTTTCATGAAAAATAAGATTTTGTCTTCGAAACTATACCAACAATAATAAGATTGCAATTCTTGAAACCTGTTTTTTCGTGCCCATAATACCTATGGGACACTCGAGAAAAAAAATTTGTCGAAGCGCCTATTTCCTCAGGGTTTTCATATTTAACAGTTTTTTATTCAATTTTTTTCAGTCGAAATGCGGAAAATTTTATAAATAAACAGATAAAAAGCGGATTTTCAGCGGATAAAAATTACACATTTTTTTCATTCGGAATCTGCAAACAAATATTGGTGAAAAAACCACTAAAGCTAAAGTCTAAAGATTGTGATGAAAAAAAATCTGTAATTTTTATCCAATGGAATCTTGTGATGGCTTATTTGATCGGCAATAAAATTTCTCCACATTTCGACTAAAAAACATTTGTTTAAAAAACTGAAGAAATAGGTGCTTTAACTAATTTTTATTCCGATTGTCTGTCTAATTCCTCCTTAAGTTCTCTTAATTTTAATAATATGGGAGATAATACATTTTTATCTCTTAAAGAAGTTGAAACTTATCAAAATTCCGTATAAAATGAACCCAGAACAAAGTTATTTTATCAGTAATTATTCTATAACAGGGTATTGCAGAAATATTGCAAAGTTCAATATTTGCTAAAATTATAAATAACTTTTTAAATAATAAACATTTTTCAATCTTCTTCGACTCATTTTGAAGGTAAATTATCACAGTTACTTAAAATATATATCCACTTGATTTTTATCCTTATTTTCCTAAACAGATGAGACATCTTTGAATTTTTCCAACATTTTTGATCCAAGTTTAGCTTCTTCCAAAATGCAATGAAAAAAAATGTACACTTATGCTAATACATTCTTATGATCCTACAGAAATTTTTGTGTAAAATGAATCCAAGAACATTGAAAAAACTAAAAATAAAAACACAGAAAAAACTAAAGATAAAATATGTTGCAGTTAATTTTTTAGAGGGATACATTTTTATTCACTCAACTCCACGTCTTTCAAAATACATGAGTAGTCATGGAGAAACAAAAGAAAATTGAACCGTTTTTTGGGTAAAATTTACCCAGTGTAGTTAATTTTTGTGGCAGGTAAATATCACACCGAAATCAGGGCATAAATAACACTTCGTTTTTCCTGTGTGTTTATTATTTGAAAAATTATTTAAGACTTAAGAAAACATTCAAATTTACACTATTTTTGCAGTATCATGTGAAAGAATTGACAAAAAGACTTTATTCGAGGCCCATTTTTGCCAACCTATTTAACAGAACAAATTTTATCTCCAATATTATTAAAATTAAGTAATCGTTAATAATATTTAATTGGCTCTGGAGTTTATCCCTTAAGATCTACTTAACTTGTAAATAATTTTTTTCACATTTTTAGTCTCGAGATTTTGAAAAATTCGTTTCTCCAGAAACCACGTCATACAATAAAATTTAGGATTGATCGTAATTTTGTGAATCGCTAAAAGCACAGAGACACTCTTGAGTGGAGACACTCTCAGGCATATTACGCTACTGGGTTACGTGAGGGCAAAAGCGGAATTTAAGCGCGATATTAATTTAGCAAAGAGGTGTAGGGCGCTGGAGATTCGGGGATGGAAGACGTCTAGCCGCTCTGTTGCAGTCACAGACTCTCAGCCTCCCCTAATGGCGTAATTAAAACTACCCTCGCTCAAGCTGAAGCGGGTTGGAATGGCAGTCGGCTCGAGCTTTCGCTCGTATTAACATCGAGCGTGCGCGTATATCCCTTAGGTAATATCTACCTTCTAAACTCATCTTGGTCTACCTATGTACTTATTTGCAGTTAGTCGCACGTCGTGTATTACATTCCTTTGTTCCTCCTTCATATCCTCCTTCTTAACAATCACTAATTTCAAATCGTAGTCCTGCAAGTCACGCGATTTTTGTCTTCAGTCACTGAACTTTTCTTGATAAATCAATGCAAAAGAAAGTACAGGCTTTTGTTTTCTACAAAAAAATTAAGCGCATATGTTCAGCCTCAGTAAAACTCAAAAGTATAAGTAGTATTCTTGAAGCAAGAAAACCTTGTTTGTATCTCATGAGGCAAAACTATTGAAACTTTTTTTAATAGAAACATTACAGTTTAATATACACAATATTTTGGGTACAAAATTGTAAAGACTTGATGAAAACTATCGTTAATATTACTTTCAATAATAGTTTAAACAATTTCGTGGTTCCTGCATGCATTTTTAGTGTATTCTTTCAAGGAGAAGTTTTTGTAAGGGACCTTTGGATTCCTTGATGCATTATGTAAGAAACAAATTCGAAAGTTGAAGTGTGGAAACAGATTTACCCCATGTATCACAATTACCCCGATTGACCCCACATATTTCAGTTCTCCTGGCGAAGAATGGAGCAAAGACGACACTGCGCGCCAGGAATAAGCACACTATGAGCAGTACAATCGTATTTGAGTATATCACCCTACTCAAGTGTTGCACAATGTACATAGGTACACAAATGAATACATATTCACGCTACAAAGCCAGCTTCTCGAGTTCTGTGAGCCGGATAGTCAGAGTGGACTTGGTCTTGCGCGTATGTCTGCATATATGCACGCAAGCGTAAGTCATACATACGAATAACGTGTCTTTTGTACTTGATCTACCTATTTTATATCACCTGGTAAGGTGCAATTCACAAGATTTATTATAGAATTGGATTTTCATTGAAACGGGTAAATAGAAATTACACTTCTGATTTGTTTGAATCAACAATGAATGTATCTGCTGCAGTGAGATTTACTTGAGTTAATGAATTAGCTGAACAGTTAATGAAGTTAGTTAATAGTTAATAAAAATAATTAGTTAATAAAAACATCAATCGAAGCTAGTAACTTGGTATCGTAATGAAAATTTTATAGAATGAAGAGAATGTAAAAAAACAATTAAATGTGTGTGTAAAAAAACAATAAATTGAGATAGACAGAGATAAAAAGAGGGATATATTAATTTGATAATAGTGTAACAATAAATTGAATGAATTAGAGCCTTGGAACGAAATGGACGTTAAATCAGACAAAGCGGGAGAACAAATGACGATTCAGCTAGATTTAATGGCCAAGAGAGCAATTTGCATAAAGGCATATGCACATGCATGAGAAGATCCGTCAACCAAGAGCCATGCATAAAGAAGCACTGTAATATGCACGACCTGTGATTGGTGAATTCTTCTCGTGCATATGCATACGTGACTATGTAAATTCACCCGCAAGGGCCCTTCGGTGGTCAGTTGGTAGGAGGTAGACGACATTATATAGCAGGTAAGAAGTCCTACACAAACACACTACTCAACTCGTTTATACCCTGTTATTATACCCCTCTTTTCACTGATGTATATCACAGAACAAATAATCAAATTTTATTTATTTTACTACCAAAAGTTGTGTCAATATTTATATTTTCTACCTTGAACAAATTTTAACTTTCAAAAGATTTTTCAATTACTCAGTAAGTGTGTTTTTTTATTCTTGCAGCTGACTTGAAGGCACACACCAAGTTTTAGGCAAAAATATAAATTGGGCACTGAAAAAAATGGTTTAGTTGTTCCAGCTAGGCGTTTAGCTGGATTTCGTCTTCTAAGAAAATATAACTGTGTTACCTAAATTTCTAGCTGTGTTATCTAAATTTCTAGCTGTGTTACCTAAATTTCTAGCTGAGTTACCTAAATATTTAGCTAAAGCAGCTAGATATTTAAGTAACACAGCTAGAAATTTAGGTAACACAGCTATATTTTCTTAGAAGACGAAATCCAGCTAAACATCTAGCTGGAACAGCTAAACCATTTTTTTCAGCGGGCTCAGAGTTACGCGAGTTTCAAATCGAGGGGCCAGTCACTCTCAACTAGCAAAATTTAATCTAAAATAACGATTTGAAATATATTCGAGTAAGTAAAATAACAATGTATTAAGAAAACTGTAAAAATAAGAATAAAATTTCCAAGCAGCTTCATTTAGTCGAATAAGTTAAGTACACTGTAAAAAAAACGTTGTAAATGTATCTTTATGTCCAGTGATTCACGTGGTAATATTACACTTTTAGTGTAAAATTCCAACGTTAATCACTGCAATTTTACACTAAAAGTGTAATATTACCACGTGAATCAGTGGACGTAAAGATACATTTACAACGGATTTTTTACAGTAACTACGAAATAGTTGGTGGTAAAAAGTGAGTGGCACGGAAATAGTATGAAATAAGGAGCGAGTATCTATGAGTCCCGACGAGTCTTGACGAATCTTTGAATCACTAACGGAATGCGCGCGCTCGGATTGGCTAATGAAAAAATTTAATGTCTCGCACAATTTTGTGAATTTTGGAAAACAATACAGGAAAAAGTTTCTTAGAAGCTCGAGAGGAATCTGTGGTGTCAATATTTTTCGTAGAATCTGGTACACCCCATACACCCCATAAGTCAACACATTGACATTTTCAATGTGATCTATTCTTATTACCATTTTTTTCTTTTCCAAAAAACGATTCCGCGTGCAAACTTTGATACTGAGCCATTTTCAAATGAATAGAAGTTGACATTAGGCTTATAAAATCTTTTCAATTCGAATTCCAAAGTAAGTCAGGTATGAACAAAACAAAACTCGGTCATTCGTATTTCAATTTCAAATTTCTCTATAGGTAAAAAAATTGGGGCTAATTCAGAGAAGGGATTCGCGGTTCTGTATTGTTATCAATTAAATAATAAAAATTTAATGATAAGTATAGGAGAAAGTTGCCTAAGGCGGGCCCTCTTTCATATTTTCCGAAAATTTTCGATTTTAAAGAACTTCAGAAGCAAAAGCGATTACTGACATCATAGTTTCATGTTTGCTTTACAGATTTAATATGCTAAAAAGATCAAAAAATGTTTAAAAGGCAATAAATTTCGATGTTGCAAAGAATATGTATTTTTCCCGTCTTAGACAACCCGGTATCCTTAAACAGGCCCCTTTTAAAAATCAAAAAGCTATGTAATTCAACACTAGATATTGATAAATTTTATTCGCAGCGTGCTGTTTAAACATTTTCTGTACATTTGTGACATGTTATTCATGCAAAATTCATTATAAAACGTAAAATAAGCGTTAAATAAGGTCTAACAGAAAATAAGTGTTAACAAAGATCACGAACTTAATATTTATAAAAAGTTGTAAAATGACAAATTTTATACATCGTAGATCAATAATATACTGATATAAAATGAATAAACAACATATTTAAAAAAAGTTTTTGTTCGTGATCAAAAAGCAATAAAGAGGTTAGGAAAGGTACTAATTTTGGCGGAAAATTTAAATATCTGACGTATTTTCGGTGTACCGTCAGTAATTCATAGATAAAGCAGATTACGCTTTTATCTGCAGTTTTCTAGCCTAACCGGGGTCCGTCTTAGGAATTTCGCATGTTTACAATTTTTTAAATATTTTTATTAAGCAGCATGAAAATTAATAAAATCAAAGTAACAACTGCAAAGTTTATAAAATTATCTATCAAAAAAAGACTTACTCCTTTAAATCATTAGAAGTTATTAAATCACAACTTCTAAAACAGGTAAAAGTTCGTTCTTTGATGTACAAAAATAATTTTTCCTTTCTGTTTTCGTTAATTTACTTCTAATTCAAAAAAAAAAAAAACACTCAAAATAACTAGAATTCTGCTGAGCATGTATCTTCATGCATAAGTGATGAATATAATGTTTTCATACAAAAATATTAAGGGTGGCCAGTCTTAGGAGGTAGCCCGTCTTAGGCAACTTTCGTCTTAGGCAACCCTATGTGTGTATAAATAAATTTTTGCTGGCTTATACTTTGATGACTTTCAAACTTAAGGTATATCTATAATTTAATCCAATTTCACAATATAAAATTACTCGTACAGATTATGTTTCGCAATTCACAGGTATAGTTTTGATCAATTTCGATTTATAGGACTAATAACATATATAAGGCACAATAAGTTAAGGAGGAATTGTACATCGAATCGGGGAAAAAGTTAATGCCGTTTAGTGGAAATGCATAATTTACTAATGTAGATAATGTAGAGTATATTCAACTTAAAAAATTGCAAGTTTAATAAGTACTTGGTACTATAAAAGAATGATTTTCCATTTAAAATGGAAAATATGAAATATGCCCGTAAAAAATGACGTTTTTGGGTAACAAAATTCAACATTTTTGACATTGAGTGTACGACTACTTAACCTAACGCCAAAGAAGTCACTAAAATGTAAATTGCGATTTATGTGTTAATGTGGAGTAAATATAATCCCAAAGCATTTAAGAATCCGATATACATTAAATTATTTCATAATTTGATTTTTATTAGCGATAAGAATTAAATTTTGCGTTCTTAAAATTGACTAATTAACCTAGCAACACTGCAGCTTGGTTCTTATTTTTTTAAAGCGTTGGTAGCATTGAGAGAACAGCTGAAAATTCTGTGACTGAGAACAACGGTATTACAGGTTCTGCCTACATTTACCGACAGAAACGTAACTACTTTCTTTACAGCTGTTTACAGCGTTGCCACGTTTCCTGTCCGCACTTCACAAAAACAGATATTTTCTTCATTAAATTAATTGATTCCTACATAATTAGCTAATAAGTATACGTGGAATTTATCAAAATCTATAGTTTAATTCTTTATCTCGATCATTTTTTTTCAAAAACTCCTGTGATTTAATTCTATTAGTTTTTCAATTATTAAGATTAGTAGACACTGTTTCTCCATAAGAGACCGTGTTGAAATTAATAAATTATTAATTATTAAAGTATTTCGTAAAAAATTCTGAAATTTTGTGTGCTCTTTTATTAAATTAAAAGTCATCATTCCTCAAATTTTCAAAATTTTCTGTGATTTCCTTATGCCTGTCCAATACTCCCTTAAATAAGCGTTTCGAAATTATGAAAATGCGGGGTAGTAAGAAGCCAGTGAGTGGCGAGTACTTCCGAGTATTGCCGAGTACTATATGATTACTAACGAGTCTTTACGAGTATATTCGTAGAAGCAGCGAGTAAATTCTTCCTATTAATAATGTACTTACAGTATTTACGGCGTAAATTCTCGCGTAACTTATTTAAAAACAAAAATATAATAAAATAGTTGATAGTATTTGGCTCTCTACGAGTCTACTCGAGAGTGACTGGCTCCTAGTTTCAAAATAAAATTTTCAATCTCAAAATCTTTTTGAGTTTCGTTTCCTTGTTATAACTTTGGATTTATAGTTTGTAGAGAGCTCTAGCTTTTTTACAAAACCTTAATACAGGATAGGTGTTTCGTTCTCAACTTCTTGTTGAATAATTTTTTATTCAGAATCCTTCTGAAAATGTGATCAACAATTTTTCTTGTGAAATCATGATAAAAATTAATCGAGTTCACTTTGCAGAAAATCTCTTGTCAATTATTCAAATCCGAGTATTTGTAAAAGGATTACGATTGGTGTTGATGTAACAGAAGGGTGAAGTCTTTAAATCCGAAACTCGTCCCATGTAAATACATGAATCATTCTCAATCAATGCTTAGATCAAAGAAGATCAAGTCAGAAAGAACAATTTTAAGCTTATTACAGTTTGCATAACGTTTCAGGATCAACGAAACTTTACAGTGTTCAAATCCATTTCAAGTCAAACAGATTCGACACGTCAAGTCACAGAATCCATAGGGGATGAAAAAAAATGCAAATTGTTTTTGATAATTTTTTTCGTCGAATTCGTTTATTTTTCAACGATAAATCTTGCAGCTCAGGAATGTCTTGTAGCTGAGATATTTTTAAAGAATGATGAATTTAAGGAGGAATTAGACAGATAGTCGGAAAAAAATCAAGGCGCCTATTTCCTCAGATTTTTCATTTTAAACAGTTTTTTATCAATTTTTTTTTAGTCGAAATGCGGAAAATTTTATTTCCGATTTAATAAGTTGATAAGCCATCAAAAGTTTGAATCGGATATAAATTAGGTACATATTTCTTTCATTTGGAATCTGCAGAGAGATTTTGGTGAAAAAACTGCTAAAATTTGTCTAAAGACTCTGAATGAAAAAAATCTGTAATTTTTATCCAATTGAAACTTTTGACGGCTTATTTGATAGGAAATAAAATCTCCTACATTTCGACTTAAAAAAATTAATAAAAAAACTTTAAAATTAAAAACCTGAAGAAATAGGCACTAACTTTTTTTCCGATTGTCTGTCCAATTCCTTTTTAACCCTTTAATTACCAGCGTTGCAAATGTTCAACCTTCACTTTTTTCGATTTTCTCGAATTTTCATGTAATAAACCTAAAATTCTGCAAAATAAATATGTGGATTGGATCAAAGTGGAGTATTCCGCATCTCTTAAGGTGGTTATAGCTTATCGTATACTCAATAGAAGCCGAGAAAACTC
The DNA here is from genome assembly GCA_037177015.1 of Euceroptres primus. NCBI lineage: Eukaryota > Metazoa > Arthropoda > Insecta > Hymenoptera > Figitidae > Euceroptres > Euceroptres primus. The sequence goes on along the minus strand of JBAGKK010256270.1, from coordinate 11,598 downwards.
AAAAAATTCAAAAAATCTTTTATTGCAGAAAACAGTCAGAAAGTGACCATATATTATTCCTGAATTTTTTCAGAATTTTTAGAGAACGGGAAAAGGATCTGGTAGCTAAAGGGCTAAAGCTGTTGAGAACGTAGACCTCTAAAAACGTCACGAATTGCAGATTCCTTTTTTAATTGTTCAATCTTCAATTTAGGCATATCTCTGAAACCCTTCACTTCTCAGTGAAAAAGTAAACGACGAGATTTCTGTAAGTACAACGCTGGGAGTTTCTTTATATTATCTATAAGTCCTAGAAAATCATATTTTGCAGTTGGGCAGACAATAACTATTGTCTTAAAATCGTTATTAAAGAATAAAAAAATTTATTTTGCAAGAGAAGTGGATCTGTCGGTATTTCATTTGTATTTAAAATTTTCGGTTGACGAAAATTTGAAAATTAGAAAATGAAAATAAAATTATGAAAGGAAATTATTTAATTGGATAATTAATTACGAAGAATTTAAGGAGTATGTAGATGTACAATTAAAAATTAGTTAAAAATGTAATGAAAGACGCTAAAAATTATCTTTGAAGTAACCAAAAATATGACAGTTTCCTTGTGTGGCGTCACTCGAGACATGTAAATCAGCAATTTCACATTGAGCAAATTTTAATTTTTTAATTTAACCGTTACGGTCGATCGTAACGATTTATAATTTTCTGCTACAAGTTAACAATTAAGTATTTGTTCCTTGAGCACAATTTTAGAAAGCTGAAGAATACTTGAATTTTGAGTTTCAATAAGTTTTTATCGCGTGCGAGCTGGCTTATTCACAAAAATTCTACAAATATGAGCGTTATGATCGAAATGTCAAAATTCGAGGGACATACTTTTGAATCCGGTGACTTGGTTTGCATTGAACAAAGTGCAGATTCTCGTGAATAAATATGATTCTGCTTTAATTAGCTGGAAATAAACATTTTGTTTTATAGCCTTCTTATTTCGTCACATAGTTTAAGTATAAAAAGCATACGGAAATGTGGATCGGGACAAACTGACTTTATTAAAAATCGAACATTCAAACTTCAATTACTTTTGATCTAAGGAATAAATCTATTTCAAACTATTTGTAAAAAATACTTTACACTATAATACTGCCGTCCAAAGTAAAAAAGATACATAAGTGACATTGTTGCTTAGGTCGACTTTTCCATTGCTAGGTTTAAGAAAATAACCCTAAACCACAAAGTCACTTATGTATCTTTTTACTTTGGACGGCAGAATACATACCTTGAAACAAAAATTAATTTGACACTTATTAAAATTACCTAGATATCTTTGAGGGACACAATAGTGAAAAGTTCCTAAGATATGCCCATTTATGATCATGCATAGTTACAAAAATATTTGAAAATTTAAAAATATTTTAATTTGAAAGAATTTTAATGGAGAAAAATATTAAAGAATAGTAAATTCTGCTTTTCAATAATAATTGTAACTTCTGCTGGCGCAGCAGAGAGCAGTAAACGTTACTCGGTTTCCGGCGTAATGGATTGGTAGTTAATATTGTAAAAAGTAGCAAACTTTCATTTCCAGCCACGAGGCCAAGATTTATCCGAGTTTTCGGCAAAATTACATTGGACTTGCCCGTTGCGGCAGGGGTCTCTACTTAAAGTGAATTTAAGTCAGATTTATCGCAGAGGGAGGCCAAATAATTTCCCGCAACTGCGGTCGCCTCATGCGACCACCCTTGGCTTCCCTCGAAGTTACACGAGTAAGTATATGAACTTCAAAAAAAAAAAATGAAAGAGAAGGAAAGGAAAGGAAAGAAAAGGGAGTCGTCGCTTTTGGCCAGGGTGTTTACGGGCACGCTTTAAACGCATTATGTGTGTCCCAAGTCAGGAGTTAGACGTGTGAGTTCTATGTGCATGTATAATTTTAATACGTGAGGTACAAAAGTACACATATACATGGACACATATGTGCCTATGAGTGCGTTCGTGCTCGGCCAAACAAAACGACCCACCAAGAGGGTGTTTCCGTTTCGGAAAACATAGCTGGGATAATGTTTGTACATAACATCGATTCGTTTTTGCGACACATATATGCGCACGTCGAACTAACAGTTCACTGCGACCGACTGAAGGGAAGCGATAAATCGCCACTGAGCAGGGCAATGTGTTTACGTTAACAAGGCGCTTTTCACTTTTCGCCTGAATGAAATTTTAGTTTATGATAGCCATCCATCAACAACACCGTTTTTGTAAAATCATAGGTTCTTTGAAGAATCAAATTATTATGATTCCTTGTAAGAGGCGTTTTATGTCGTCGCAGAATTTTATGAGTTATTCCTTAAATTGTTTAAGAAGCTGCTGGAAAAACTGTTTGGATTCGTCTTAAATTTCTGATAAATTTACTGTATCTTAGAGGTATTTTTACTTTGAAAGGACGTGAACAAATAGAAAAAAAACAATGACTTGAATGAAAAACAATGACTTGAATAGAAAAACAATGACTTGAAACTTTTGGGACTTTTGCAAAGTCCCAAAAGTTTCAAAAGTACTTTTATCGCAGAAAAAACCAAGGATAAAGTTGTAGATTATTTTTTAGAGGAATAAATTTTTATTCAGACAACTTCACATCTTTCAAAATATATGTGTTGCCATCATGGAAAATTAATAGAAATTTTAGCTGACACTTGGATAAAATTTATCTTGTGAAGTTAATTTCTGTTGCAGATAATTTTACTCCGGAGTCGAGGTAAACTTTATCCTTTATTTTTTCTGTGATATCAATTTCAAGACGTAAAATCTAGAACATTTTTGTCAAAATATTTATTTAAAAAAGCAGCTGAATGATCTTATTTTTAAAATAATTGCTAAAAAATGTGTTAAAAATACAACGGAACGTTTACAACAAAAATTATGTCATAAGAAGCCACATTTTATAGAGTATTACAATTTTATGAATATGCAATGTTTCTATGAAATAGGCTAAAGAGATATAAAAAGCACCATATACATATTTCCCAAGATTATCACTTTCCATTTCACGTCTGCTCTAAAATTCGAGAGCATAAAATAAGGCTGAGAAAAATACAAAAGCTGGAAGTTAAGTTCATAAATTAGCGATTCAGTCTACTAAAGCAGAAAACTTTTGAACATCTCACACTTTAATTCACTTTACGCGACACTTTTCTCGAAAGCAGCGACGCGACCCTCCAGTTGTAAACACTCTTGCGCATTTTGAAATATCGTTTTCCAGTCAGAATCTGTAAGATTATACTGAAAATGTAGATACTACACAAAACTGAAGAAAAGTTTATTATTGAATACATAAAATTCTATCAGAAAATGGATTTTTAGTACGTATTTTTTATGTAGCAGTATTTTCTACCATTTTTATTAGGTACAGAATCATAAAAAAGTATTCAATATTTCAGTCGAGACTTCAGCAAAGTCATTAAGAGTATGTAATACATAATGACGTCCCGATTTTTTATTTACATTCAGCGGGTTTATTAAGAGAGAAATGCAAATATAATGCTGAAATTGTGGGAAATAATAAAGAATATATTTAAGCATCGTTGTCTGGTGCATTTCAGTTTTTATTTTTAAAAAAAATTTGAACAAAAACATTTTCAAAGTAAAAATTAAAGCGCACCAGAGATCGATTCCTTGATATAATCCTTTTATTTCCTCAAATTTCAGCATTATATTTGCATTTCTCTCTTAATAAACCCGCTGAATATAAATAGAAAATCAATCGGTAATTCGTGACATCATTATGTATCACATACCCTTAAGTAATCAGGAAATATTTAATAATGACATTACATTTTTTGACTACTTCTATACGGTACATAAATTTTTATTATCTTTAAAGAAAAGAAAACATGTATATATAGTCGACGTACTGACGGTTTCTGGATCTACTAGTCTAGTTGTAAACTTTTCCAAGTATAAAAGACTTTATTTTAAAAACGCCAAGCTTTCGCCCGGCGGCGCCAAGCTTCTTCAGGAAATACATGACAATATGGAAAGAATCAAACGCTATAAAATAATAGGATATTACGTTATATAAATACAGAATGAGGACAAAATCTCATAAAGAAGCAGGCAAACAAAATTTGTACTTACATAATAGATACGGAAAAATTCTTTTTTTGAAATTACAATTGTCGAAAATTACCAAAACCGCTATTAAAATAAATTCAATATAACAAAAATATAAAACTATACTTTTATATGTCTTTTATACTTCGAAAAGTTTACAACTGGACTAGCAGATCAAGAAACCGTCAGTACATCGACTATATACATTTAATTTCGCGAGTCGACAACTTGAACATCTTCTGGAAAGAAAACGTGGTTCATTAAAAATGTTGTTCTTTACAAATAAAAAACATTCTTTAAAAAACACATAACTTGTATAGAAGATGAAAATTCTACTGTTTTCTCAAATATTAATAATTTTGGAAGTAATGAATAATTTTTAAAGCTCTTTGACTCATTTTAAACGTCAAATTATGAAATTTTCTTCCGAAATGCTTTTAGAAGTTAGAAGTTGGTCTGCTAAAAATTGTCATGGATGCAAGACGGATTAAATATGTTATAAAATGTTTAAAATTTCATAAAACTTAAAAAAAGCACGACTCTTTACGACCTTTAGAACCAAAGTTATGACAGAAAAACGAAACTCAACAAGATTTTGAGTATAAAAATTTTATTTTGAAACTCGTATAACCCTGAGACTAATTTATATTTTTGCCTGAAACTTGATGAGCTTTTCAGATCACCTGCAAGAACAAAAATTCTGTTTTGTATCAAAATCCACTTTCGTAGTCCGGAAATGCATATTTTGTTAAACTTATTTAATTTAAATGAAGGTTTCTCTATTTTTTATTTAAAAATCAATTTGACTGATGTTTTACCACTTATTAAAGTAACCTAAAGTTTCTTAAGGCGCAAAGAGATAAGACAAGGTAATTATTTACCATAACGCTAGAAACACTCGACCCTGCTTAGGACCCAAGTCGAAGTTAATTACCGCATCCTTCGCAGCTAATTTAAATCAAGACTAACCGATCCCCATTAGAGAAGACCTTCCTCCATCTCGCGGATTAAGAAAGTTTGTGCCAAAGTTATATTATTATGGACCTCAGTGCAGGTTCTGGACGTCGATTATAATCGATCGATATCGCTATAACCTGCTCCTCCTTAAGGTCGTCTTCAGAATGGCCTCCATGCCTTTGCAGATGCGCTTTTATTACTGCTTGGCACGCTGTAAATGTACTTTGCAACAAGGCGTATATTATAGGTGAATTTTTCTTCGGGATAGATTATAGAACCTGAGCCAATGAACTTTGAAAAAACTTTTTTAGGTCCTCTAAACGAATACTTGTACCTGGTAATAGTATTTATTTTAAGAGCGCACTTATATATTGGACAAAGCCTATTGTTAATTTTAACGGTATACCAATTACTTAAGTGGATTTTGATATAAGACAAGAGTTTCCTTCTTGCAATTGACCTAAAAATACCCACCAAGTTTCAGGCAAAAATATAAATTAGTCTCAGAGTTATTCGCGGTTCAAAATAAAATTTTCAAACTCAAAATCTTTTTGAGTTTAATATTTCTGTTATAACTTTGTCTATAGATCGTAGAGAGTCGAAGTTTCTTGCGAAATCTTAATCGACTTTACAATGTAGAAATTTACTCGCCAATTATTTAAATCTAATTCTTATTTGTAAAAGGATTACGAATGGTGTTGATGTAACAGAAGGCAAATAATTTAAATTTGAAATTCCTCCCTTGAAAATACATATATGAATCATTCTCGATCAATCCTTACATCAAAGAGGATCAAGTCAACAAGAAATAAAACCCTTACGTCCCCTGATTTATCTATAATATCCTCATATAAAAAAAATATAAATGACTTTTTCATTTTTTATATTCTCATCATAAATAAAAAGGTAATTTTTTATATAAGAAATACTTAAATGTTTAAAATACCTTTTTATAATGTTTTTGGACACTTGTTTGCACAAGACCATAAAAGAGGCGATTTTTCAATCGGTATTCTCAGTATTTCTTTATTACAGTTATCAATTATGGATTGCACATACTTCTGAATGAAAAATCACTTCTATGGTTCTGAATAGGTGTGCATATTCTTAAGTCATCGAATGCATAAATCATGAACCATCAATCTTGAAATATGACTATTTCACACCTTCTCTCATTTTCCTAATGAACGAGATCATGACCCTTGATTCCTCTTGCGTTCGTGACCTTTCGAAGATGAATTACACGAACTATAAAGTGATTTCAAGGTAATCTCCTTTCGTGTTTCCTGCAGTCGGATATGCGCTCGTTGTGACGAAAAGGGCAGAGACAATTTCACAGTCTATAAATGTCCGATATTGAATTTTATACGGCAATTTGCATTAATTAAAGTCTAATAATATAGTTGTTAAACATTAAAATCTTTTGTTAGATTCTACGATTTTCTTTTCTTTGAATAATAGACTTTTGTGAAATGAATGTATAGATATTTTCCAAAAAGGAAAATGGGATCTAATTGAAATATCGAGAAAGCGATTAAAAAACTTGTGAGTTGTACTTAACACGTAGCTTAAGTTCTTGAGACCAAAGGTGTTTACCTTGGCTTCTCTAAAAGCACAGGGTCGATCTCCTTCGCGGATATTTACGAAATTCGTCTTACCGGCGTTTACACTCGACGCCTGCAAGCTCTCTGGTGCCAAAGAAAACATTTCTTTTCAAACATTAATTTCGCAAACTTCCTTTAAAGATTAATTTCGTTGTGAAGAGTCGATGAAGAAACTTCTAGAAAATTGAAGACATTAATAAAGTTTAAATAGAAACAATGTACATTACAAAAATGTTATCATGATTTTTGCATAACTATTATGTAATAGTGATTCGCATTTGGACCTTTGACCGGATTTGGGTCTTTGTATTACATAACTGCTAACTCACAAATTTAGTATCAGTGATATCTTTATTCTAAAATGAAAATTGCATTTTTTGTAGTATAAAATACTAATTTTTTATAAGTATTATTATTAAACTTTATGACGTAAGAGTATATAAATTATATTGGTATGAAGATATCTGTCATCCTCCATATTTACTTTGAAGAAGTTATTTATTGATCCCAGGGGGTAAATATGAATAAAATTCACAATAATTTTGGCTTTGCGACGTTTTGTCAGCTGGGTTTGGCCTCTTCAGGCTAAAATTTTATTGAAAACACCAAGATATAGAACAAGTACAAAAAAAAATATTAAAAAATGTTTTTGAACCATTTTTAGAAAATTGTAAACAAATTTACCTTACATGTTTAAAATCAAAGTTCACATTTTAAAAAACAGAAGTTTAAGTTGATACAAGTATCAACTACTTTCATCGCTGGATTATGGGCCGGGCTCGGGGGTCGGAGAACCGGGTCGAGGCCGGCCGGTCCTCAATTCAATGCTATTAAAATCAAGTTTGAACCGGATTTAAAGCGATGAGCGAGCAGTCTTATGTCAACATTCAGGACCACAAATATAGTCTCTGAACGTACAAAAGTAAATGCGCAGAGAGTCGTGATGTAAACAACTTCTGGCGGCCCTGACTGTCCGAGAGATGGCGCCGTCGCGGGACGCTCAGGGGGGGAAACATAATCAGTGAAGCGTGAACGACCGTGAAGCCGGCCCGAAATCCAGTGGCCCATAATCCAGCGATGAGTCTAGTCAGACTGTAAAATTAACGTTTGAAACGTCTTCTGTGAGGTGAGGACGATAAATACTGATCCTAAGACTAAGGAGGGGGTATTTCTACTGAGAAACATGTATTTTGGAGCACTAACTTTTAGTTTAGTGTGAGTATAAAATAAGTAAGATGGAATTATGGTTTTAAATTTTGTAAAGCTAGATTGTACATGTGATTTAAAGTATAAATATCGTCTTTTTTGTTAATACTATTATTGTTACTCTTAATGTATAATTGTATATCATTTCGGAAATTAACCGTTTTTTCCAGTTGACCTCAAAATCAAGTATTCTGGTATTTTCCCAGTCGAATTCATGGTTATAGGTGCTACGATGTACATTTATAACAAATTCATTTTTCTTGTTCTTTTTGTGTTCGCTTGTACGCGTTCCTAACATTCTTTTGGTTTCACCCTCGTAAGAAGCAGGACAGTTTTTACAGGGAATTTTATAAAAGTCAGTTTGTTCCCCTTTTTTTGACTTATCTTTACCTTAACAAGAGATGACAAAGAAGGTTTAATCGATTGTATTGTAGCTATGTTAAATTTTTTAAATACGTGGGAAGTTTTATCAAAAAATCCCTTTATAAATGGTAAACAGACTTTTGGTTGACGGGCCAATAATTGTTTTCGCGCAGATTTGTTTTGGTTAGGTAGATATTTTATTTTTATTTTTCGGATTTTAATTTGTTGGTTTATAAAATTTATCGGGTAATCATTGTTTAGTAGTAATTGAGTAATAATTTCCAAATTTTTCGCATGAAATTTTCTGTGCGATAAAATCATTGCCCTATCAACGATGTTGAATACAATATTCTTTTTTACTTGCGTTGGATGATCTGAGAAATAATTAATCGTTCTGCCTGATAAAAATGGCTTTTGGTACCAGCTGGTAACAATGCTATTATTTTCTCTCACTAGAAAAATATCAAAAAAATTAAGAACATTATTTTCCTCAAGTTCAAAAGTAAACTGCAGGTTATTATTATAAGAATTGAATGTTTTGATAATTAAATTGATATGTTCTTTTTTGACACATAAAATCGTGTCATCTACGTATCGATAATGAAAGGGGAACTGAACTGAAAAATGGTATTAAAACTCCTATATTACACATTAATAATAACCTTAATTTAAAGGAAAAATTAAGAAATAAAGTAATTGATAGTAAACATACTCTCATATCCTTAGACGTCAGTTCCTTATTTACTAATATTCCTTACTCGTTAGTGTTGGAGAGTCTATACAGAAGATTTCACTATATTCAGGCTCATTGCAAAATTCCTTTCGAAGAGAGAAAAAGATGTATAGAATTTCTTTATGACAATACATATTTCGTTTTTAATGGTAAGATATACCAAAAAATTCATGGTACTTCGATGGGTTCGCCCATTTCACCCTTATTTACAGACTTGGTCGTGGATGATCTGGGAAATATTGCTTGAAAATTTTAGAAGAAAAATATGATATAAAACTTCCCTTATATTATCGATACGTAGATAACACGATTTTATGTGTCAAAAAAGATCATATCAATTTAATTATCGACACATTTAATTCTTATAGTAATAACCTGCAGTTTACTTTTGAACTTGAGGAAAATAATGTTCTTAATTTTTTGGATACGTTTCTAGTGAGAGAAAATAATAGCATTGTTACTAGCTGGTACCAAAAGCCATTTTTATCAGGCAGAACGATTAATTATTTTTCAGGTCATCCAACGCAAGTAAAAAAGAATATTGTATTCAACCTCGTTGATAGGGCAATGATTTTATCGCACAGAAAATTTCATGCGAAAAATTTGGAAATTATTACTCAATTATTACTAAACAATGATTACCAGATAAATTTTATAAACCAACAAATTAAAATCCGAAAACTAAAAGTAAAATATCTACCTAACCAAAAAAATTCTGCACGAAAACAATTATTGGCCCGTCAACCAAAAGTTTGTTTACCATTTATAAAGGGATCTTTTGATAAAACTTCCCACATATTTAAAAAATTCAACATAACTGCAATACCATTGATTAAACCTTCTTTGTCATCTCTTGTTAAGGTAAAGATAAGTCAAAAAAATGGGAACAAACTAACGTTGTTTATAAAAGTCCATGTAAAAACTGTCCTGCTTCTTACGTGGGTGGAACCAAAAGAATGTTAGGAACGCTTACAAGCGAACACAAAAAGAACAAGAAAAATGAATTTGTTATAAATGTACATCGTAGCACCTATAACCATGAAATTGACTGGGAAAGTACCAGAATTCTTGATTTTGAGGTCAATTGGCAAAAATAGTGAATTTCCGAAATGATATACATTAAAAGTAACAATAATAGTATTAACAAAAAGAGGATATTAATACTTTAAATCAAATGTACAATCCAACTTTAGAAAATTTAAAACCATAATTCGATCTTACTTATTTTATACTCACACTAGGCTAAAAGTTAGTGCTCCAAAGTACGTGCTTCTCAGTATAAATACCCTCTTTTAGACTTAGAATCAGTAGTTATATCGTCCTCACCTCACAGATGACGTTTCAAACGTTAATTTTACTACACTCATCGCTTGAAATAAGACCGGGCTCGGGGGTAGACGGCCTTAAAGTCGATGCTAATAAAATCCAGTTTGAACCAGATTTAAAGGGACGAGCGAGCACTCTTAAGTTTTACAGCGGCCCCATTTCCAGAGATTAGTGTATATTTCTTCCATATCAGATGGTAAGGATGGAAACTTTTTAAATGTCAGACTAGTTGATACTTGTATCAACTTAATCTTCTGTTTTTTAAAATGTGAACTTCGATTTTAAGCATATAAGGTAAATTTGTTTACAATTTTCTAAAAATGGTTCAAAAAAATTTTTTTATATTTTTTGTACTTGTTCTATGTCTTGGTGTTTTCAATAAAATTTTAGTCTGAAGAGGTCAGCAAACCAAGCTGACGAAATGTAAAGACAAAATTATTGTGAGTTTTTATTCATATTTACCTCCTGAGATCAAGAAATAACTTCTTCAATATAAATTATATTGTAACATAATGAGATTAAAATGGAATCGATGACGTATAAATTTCATTATGATAAGAAACTACAAGTCTACAGTTTTGTGTTAATACGTCATCGATTTCATTTTAATCTCATTATGTTATAATATAATTTATATACTTCTATGTCATAAAGTTTAATAATAATACTTATAAATAATTAGTACGTTATACTAAAATAAATGTAATTTTCAATTTGGAATAAATATATCACTGAAGAGGCCTCTCGCTTGAGACGAAACGTATGATTAAAAACACACTTTTTTATTATTGGACCCTAAACCCCATATAAATAAATACCAACTAATTTGATATCAGAGGGTCAATACAAATCTCCATCATGAATGGGTTTAGTATAAATTGTTTTTTAATTTCTTTATATTACCACAACAACGTTGTCCTAATTTTTATTGCTGCCATTGCAATATTGTCAGATCCGTATAACGAAACCACTAAAAATTTATCAAACACAATCAAATTACAATCAACTTTTTCAATAATTTAGATAAATTACTTGTAATATATTGAGTACATTACATTACATTGTATTGATGTATAACTTTTTACATTCTCATCATCCTTTGAGAAGGTATTAGAATTGTGTAAAATCTGACCTCCCCCCCCCTCTTTTTTGTCAAATGTCGACGTTTTGAGACCCCCTGAACTCAAAAAAGTGGTTTTTGTGAATATGTCTGTCTGGCTGTAGATTTTTTTTCTTCTTAGCACGATAACTTTCGAAAGAATGGACAGATTGGATTGGCCTTTGGTATACTCTTTTAGTGTCCTAAAATGAAGG
>JBAGKK010256171.1:0-21004 GCA_037177015.1 Euceroptres primus | reverse complement strand
TCTAATTACTTTTATAATTTTTTATTTTTCATATATTTAGAATTTTATTAATTAGTGAAATAAACATTTTTTATAATAATTGATTGAAATTTAGGGATAAAAATTGTGTTCATTGTTTTTAATCCAGAAAATGTTATTTTATTTAACATAAGAAACTACTTTCGATTTATTATCGATTAAAACCAGGATTCTTGATAGAATAAATAATTCGAATAAAACATAAATTAATCAGAAAAAAATTCAATAAAAAACTAAAATTTCAAATCATAATCGACGTTTAAAAAAATATTAATTTGTATAATTTGCATTATATAAATAATTGTGTGTATTTATCATGCCTTATAACTAATTATAAATTGCATAAATTATTATTTAAATAAACTTTTCAGAGTGAATTCTTAATTAATTCTTGAATTAAAATCAGTGGTTTAATTTGTTTATCAAACAGTAATTGAATCAAATTAATTTAAATTTCAAATAATTTCTTTTCTTGAAGTTCGATGAAATTAAAATTCCGAAAAAAAACAATAAAAACGCCCTGGATGGTATAATAAATATCTCTCGCTCACAAGAAAAATCTTTCAAAAATAAAATTATTAACAATTATTAATTATTATTATTATAAATAATATTAATTAATTATTAATTATTAATTATTATTATTAAATATTAACAATGTTTAAATTCTTTTTTTTTAATTTACAGATTATTTTCCTGGCGACGTTATTTGTCGCAGCTTTCGCTGCTCCCCAGCAAAATCCCAATGAGATTACAATTGTCAAACAGGAGGAAAATAACAACATTGGAGTTGACGGTTACCACTACAGTTACGAGCAAAGCGACGGTCAAAAAAAAGAAGAAACCGGTGAACTGCAAAACCAAGGAACCGACGATGAAACGATAGTCGTCAGGGGCTTCTTCAGTTTTATCGGAGCTGATGGAAAAACCTACAAAGTAGAATACACTGCCGATGCCGATGGCTTCCATCCAGTCGTTTCAGTCGTCTGAGTTCCTGAAAATTCCCAGTTCCAGAATTCAAAACTCAATTCAGAATTGAAAAATTAATTCCGAACTCAAACTTTGGACTCTGGCATTGCTGAATCCAAGAGACGCGCGGTTCTAAAAATCGAAAGGATCTCCGCAAAGTCTGATCCAGTCGTCTGGAAAGTTTAACATATTTTTTATTTATGTACCTATTCTATTTGTAGATTTATTCTCCGGGTCAGAGAAGATTTTTTACGTAAAATTAGAGATTCAGTATTAATGTAAATTAAAAATTGAAAGTCACTGAAATTCAGTCGCTCTTAATGTAAAATTAATTTAAGATCTTCGACAATTTTCGATGTACCCGAAAAAAATAAACATCTAAAACTAATGAATTCAACAAAGTTTTTGCCACGTTTTGCTATTACATTTTTGCAGTGGTTCATCTTTTTGCAATCTTCTTCATGACTGATCAACTTCTCATCAATTTGGAATCAAGGAACGCGGAAAAAAAATCTAGTTAAAGCTACTAAACATCCAGTTAATGTAACTATTTGGCGTAGTAAAATATGATCAAACTAGTTAGAAATACCAAGCCGAATAGTAAGACCAAAGAGTATTAAAAGTTACTAGGCTGACCTGTCAACCTTACCACATCAATTTGACATTTTTACTACGCTATCTAGTACTATCGCTATCTAGTACTATTTACTACGCTATCTACCTTCTATCCTTTACTACACCATGTCGTATAATTTGCTAAATTGAGTGGTTGTTGTTATAATCATACAATAATACGTATTATAAATAAATAATTTTATTTACAACAATTGCACGGAGAAAAACATCTAGTTAGAGCTACTAAAAATCTAGTTAATAGGTTATTCTAGTTATTTGGCGTAGTAGAATATGATCAAACTAACTGACTGGTTAGAAATACCAAGCTGACTAGTAAGACCAGAGAGTAGTAAACGTTACTAGGCTGACCTGTCAACCTTACCAACCACTCAGACATTTCTACTACGCTATCTAGTAGGGTTTGCTACGCGTAGTAGTCTCTTAAAATAAGCGTATAAGTGCGCTTTACTACGCTGCCTTCTATCTTTTACTACGCTGGCTTCTATCTTTTATTACGCCATGTCGTATAATTCACTAAGCTGAGTAGTTGTTGTTATAATCATACAATAATACGTAATATAAATAAATAATAATTTTATTTTCAGAAATTATTATTACAGTGATAGTAGAATTATAATGAAAAGTATAATGATAATAAGATAAACAAATAGCGTACATAATGATGATATAACTATAATAAAAGTGTTCTGACTCTCTCGTTCAATTGTTCTGAGAGCGAGACTGAGAACCGTTTACGGCTCCGTGTTGACGTCACAGCCTATTTTACGTTGTACTGAATTCGCACCTTTAACGAGAGTTAAAGTCTGAGGTTACTGAAATATGGAAAATATAGTTTAATAATAAGAGATAATAAGAGTTAATCAGCACAGCACAGGTCCCCGAGAGAACATTTAAAATGTTAGCATTCATACTATAGATGGGACTTATCTATGAATTATAGACATGAAGATTCCACGAAGTCCCTTTGTCGGGAAATCCATATTTGGATTTACCTATGAATTTTTCCACAAAGACGTGAAGATTCCCCGAAGTCCACTGTCGGGGGATCCATATTTTGACAGTCACTTTTCTGAGGTTCACAGAAGCACTTCACTTAACACACCTCTGCACCACGCTAGTCACCAGTCACAACTAATAACAGAAACTCATGGTTCTGACGTAGGATTAAGGAGGAAGAAATATGACTGCAGCGCTCTAGTGTTAGTGTCGGTAAACAGTAGTATAGTAAATCTGACTGTCAGCGTAGTTAGTTTTACTAGCCAGCGTAGTAAAACTTACCATCTTCACAAAACTACCTAGCTTAGCGTCTCGTACTACTCCACTTAGTTCCTCACACTGTGTATATTGGTTTCCCGTACGGAATTCTTAGTTCAGCATACTATTAGTTCGCAACTCGGCCGAACGTAGTAACTCTAACTAGACCTTTTTTCTCCGTGTATTAATACAGTGATAGTAGAATTATAATGAAAAGTATAATGATAATAAGATAAACAAATAGCGTACATAATGATGATATAACTATAAAAATGCCCTAGTGTTAATGTCAGTAAACAGTAGAGTAGTAAATCTGACTATCAGCTTAGTTAGTTCTACTAGCCTTGCCCTGGGACACTACTCAGCGTAGTAAAACTTAGGGCCATTTAGGGCCGGTTTCACCAACTCTGGTTAAAAAGTTAATCAAACTCCTTAATCGGCCAATAACGAACAGTTAAACTGAGTTAATCATTGATTAAAATTTTAATCACAGTTGTTGAAACCAGCCCTTAGTTCCTCACACTGTGTATATTGGTTTCCCGTACTGAATTCTTAGTTCGTCACACTTAAAATAAACAAACTTGAAATTTCAGCTAAGTTTATTTTAAAAACATTCTACAATCTTAGATTTAAACTCTCCCGTTTAAAGAACGAGGATTCGAGTTTTAAAATTGCAAAGACAATCGTCTGGCACGATAACTCTTAACACACAGAATATATAAGTTTCTATATATATTAGTACAAAATATAAATGAGCAGGACTTTAAAAAATCCCTTTCTATATACAATAAATCGTCCATCCACAGCGAATCGTTAGTCAATCAAAAATGTTCGCATTCATTACTTCTATTTATAATATTATTAATAACGTCCTCCTGTCCTTTTTCTCATAATTGTTTTTTAAGACAGCATTCTATTTTTTTAAATTCAAATTCTCTGATGAATCAACCAAAAATCCTATTTTTTTTTAGCAAATAGTAATAATTACTGAATAATTATTAATCGGAGAATAAATAGGATTCCAATTTGGCGAAGCAGAGACTTTAAAAATCTCCGACTCCAGTTCACCAATTGGAATATTAAATAATTTCGGCAGTTATTCTCAATGGAAAAAGGAATATGAGAGAAAGAAGTCGGATTTCGTTCTACCTTGTCTTTTTCTTTAGAGTATAAAAAAATTAAAGTATTGTACGGAAAGAGGTAGAGAGATAGTTGTACCTCGAAAATATAATTAATTCTAGGTCAGATTATAAAATCCTTAAGTGCGGGTCTTTTCTTCATTTTTTTCTTGATATGTAGAGATTTAGGCAAGAGCAGATGATCCACCCCAGGCGCGAATCAGATTAATGGTTTTGTTTAACTTGGCACACCATTCGAGTCTGTCTTCCTTGGTGTCGGCTGACAAAAGATGCCTACAAAACAATCGTAAACAGAAATTCAATATTGAAATCAATAATTTACAATAAAAGTTCAGTTCTTATAATTACCGAACAGTGGTTTTTGGTCCATTTAGGACCATGACAAGGCTGTCGACGTCTCCAGGTTGAACAGGCCTCACAGTTTCCAGTAGAAAGGTATTGGGCCGAGCGCAAATGTCCCTCGAAACCAAACCTACATTCGTCGTTGTGATTCCTTGTAAATCGAGGCTTCCAATTGGAGTTTTTTTGCGTTCATCATCAGGATATTTCCAGTAGGAGAGAGTGTCTCCCTTCAGTAAACACCATCTCCGATGCCAGGCCCCGAATCCTGAAACGTCCTCGAACATTGTCAGAAAACCGCGATGTTCTATAGAAACGGACAATTCGCAGGAGACATGCATCTGAAGTCGTCCTTCCAGCGGCGAATTTGATGGAACCTGAGAAAAAACGGACCATTTACATTTTTTCAAAACGCTTACCGATCGTCGATAAGGTAGATCGCCCACAGAAGTCCTTACCATCCAGGCTTAATCTCTTTATTCGCATAAAAAACTTAAAAACCTACTTTTACAAGGAAATAAAATCATTCGAAAATGGCGCCAACAAAATAGTTGACGCTCCATATTGACTGTCGGTTAAGCAGATCATCCACTAAAGCTTTTACCATATGAGATGAACCTCTTTATTCACATTATCAGATTTAAAAAGTATTTCTGAAATGAAAAGCACATTTCTTAACAAAAATGCCGAATTACAAAGATTAAAATGAGATTCTAGACTTTAAAAAACCCTGATCTTCGGTGAATGAATTACTATCAATTAATTTCGGCTTGGAATCGCTGAAAATTGACAGTTTCTTCGGATTTTGATTAAACTCATTCAAAAACGATGCCAACGAAATAATTTACTCTTTGTAACAACCTTCGGTAAAGTAGATACACTACTAAAACACTAACCATCAATCGGTAAAGTAGATCGCCTCCTAAAGCCCTTATCATCCGATTCTAAGTTTTTATTCGCATTAAAAGCCTCAAAACCTACTTTTATAAGGAAAAAATTAATTCTAGAATGGCGCTAACCAAATAGTTGACGCTCCCCTACTAACCGTCGGTAAAGTAGATCATCTACTAAATCTTTTACCATAAGAGATGAACCCCTTTCTTCGCACTATCAGATTAAAAAAGTATTTATTGAATGAAAAGCACGTTTCTTAACGAAAATGCCACTTTCAGATGATCAAAAAGAGATTTTAAACATAAAAACCCTGATCTTCGGCAAATGCTTTATTATAAATCAATTTCGGCTCAGAATCACTGAGAATAGCCAGTTTTTTCGAATTTTGATTAAATTCATTCGAAAATGGTACGAAGTAATTGACTTTCTATATCAACAGTCGGTAAAGTAGATCATCTACTGAGGCCCTTACCATTAGAAATTAATTTTTATGCGCTTGTTTAAATTTTTAAAAGTTA
This sequence comes from Euceroptres primus, assembly GCA_037177015.1. NCBI lineage: Eukaryota > Metazoa > Arthropoda > Insecta > Hymenoptera > Figitidae > Euceroptres > Euceroptres primus. Next base: position 15,237 of record JBAGKK010256171.1, on the reverse strand, counting down.
CTAAACTTGAAAATACTTATTTTAGCAAATTAAAGTTAGAATATTGATCTCAATTCGTTGAAAATCTATAGTTTATGGTATTTTCATTTAAACTCATTCAAAAACGATGCCAACGAAAGTTGACTCTTCGTACTAATTGTCGGTAGAGTAGATCGGTTACTAAAACTCTTATCATCGGTCGGCAAGGTAAATCACCTACTAAATCGTTTACTATAAGAGATTACCTACTTTTGCAGTATAAAAAAAGTGAAAATTAACAGATCTCACCTTGTTAAGAGTGAACTGTTGACGATGAACTTCCCTCAGACTAAAAACGACATATCCGGCCAGAGAAAATGCAGGAGTTCGAACAGCGGAAGGACCAGCAGGACTCTGAACCGTTGGCCTTAACAACTTACTCTCTTGTTTTAAATACTTCTTCGGCGTTTTTCCTCCAGGCTGCACAAAAAACGCAGACATTCAACAATTCGATTTGCCTTATTTTCGATTTTACCACCAAAAAAAATATTTACCTTCTTGGACCCAGAAGAGGAGCTTCCATTATTGTGAATGTGATATTTAATCTCATGCGGCAAAACTTCAGCGCGTGTTTCAAGCGAATAAACCTCGATGGTTATTTTGAAATCGCTGTAGAGATCCTCGATCTTCAGAGTTGACGGAAATCTTATGCAGGAGTCTCCAGCTTCCGCTTGGACCACCGGAGTCGAAACGATGTTCTCCATGTGGCGTACGAGGCAGAGAAAGTGGAGTCGCGTGTCTTAAAAAAAAAATAAGACCCGAATTTGTAACCGGTCCAAATTTTAAATTCACATAACCATTAATTAAATTATTTAGTAATTACCAGCATCTAAATTGCGGAAATTCTCCCGCTTAAGTGGCAAAGTAATCGCAGAAACAGTAAGCGATCCATTTTCCTGAATCTCCGGAGCTCCGGGAACAACTGGTCTTAGAGTTCCTTCGACTTTTAGTCTCTGAATCTCATGGAGTGCCGCCTGTCTTCGATGTGCTGAATACACAAGAAAATTAGCAAAAGGGAAAGGAGAAATTGGAATTAAATTATAATCGGGAGTAAGGAGGTGTTTCCCTTTAAGATTTTACGTTTTCAAGTTATTTCCATTCGACGCCTTCACTGCAGAGGGCTCCAAGTTCGTTTCGCTTCGTACACAGCTCCAACTCCTATGCTTATACACAGGATTTGGCGCAGTATACGGAGTGAAAAGAACTTGGAACCCTCTGCAGTGGAAGCGTGGAATTAGGAATCTCACTTGCAATATACGTTAATCTTTAATCATAACCTTTGAAAAATTGTGATTTAAATTTCGCGCCATAAAGTATATGGCGCTTACGGCTGCGCAGAACACTTCTGCGCCACTTGCGCCTGCGCAGTAGAGTTAAATTATAAGGCTTTTCCAGTTTTTACGTCAAAACAACATGGCCTGATAGTGGGAGGAAAACATTTCATTGTATCCATTGTATTGAATGCTTAAGTGTTGACTTTTAAAATTAAAAATGGATAGTGGATATTTTTCTAACTTAACTGGTGACATGAAGACCCTTTATGCCGAAAAAAATAATATTAATTGAAAAGTAAAGATTTTTCAACGAGTATTGCAAGCGTGCCGGCAGTAGCAATAATTGATCTTGTAACGTATTTTACAATGTCTCATAGTTATTACACGTCAAACCAATTAAAAGCATATAAAAGTTTAAATGCTTTTAAATATTAGGAAGCAGGATTTGTTGAAAAAGTGGAAAGTAGGCAGGTGAATGAAAGTTTTCTTGTTCGCGGTGAGGTTATAGTATTTGTACTTTCACTTTTTCCGCTTACAATTAGAAAAAATATTGCATGAAGGGGTTATTATTAATACGATACTATATTTTTTATTATTAATTAATATTTAAGTTGTTAAATAATAATAATTTATATTTAGCCACTCTAATAAATGATAAATGAAGTTTTAAGCCTATTATCCCGCTGAAGTGCAGATGATCTTTTTAATGCTGATCCAATGTTGTAACCCAAATTGGCACATGGAACCTAATCCGAATTATTTTTGTCTGTAAGATCAGCTGGATGTCCTAAAAAAAATAATGTATGATACGAACTTCATGCTATAATTAAAATGTAATTATTCTTTATATTTTACACAAGAAATTAAAATCCTTATAAATTACTTTATAAATTTCAAAATTCATATTATTATTTAACAATAAGCACAGAATTTAATGATATTTCAATATAACTTGAGTGTATATAGAAAAAAAAACATTTTCAAAGTATGAGTACGTACCCTCAAACTAGAGAACCTAGAAATACACTCATCGCGCGTAATGAGGCCGGCTTCAAGGTTCTTCACGCTTGACTACTTCTGTCTCCCCCCGCCCCTAAGCGTGCCGCGACGGCGCCATCACTCGGGCAGTCCGGGCCGCCAGAAGTTGTTTATATCGCGATTCTCTACGCATTTACTTCTGTACGTTCAGAGACTATATATGCGGTCCTGAGTGTTGAGATAAGAGTGCTCGCTCGTCGCTTTAAATCCGGTTCAAGCTGGATTTTAATCGTACCCATTATAAAAGTGCCGTCTATCCTCGAGGCCGGCCCTATTACGAGCGATGAGTGTACATGTTTTCCGGTTCTTAAACCAAAATACATTTTTCTTAATGGAAATTTGATAAAATTATAATTTTATTTGTCTTATTCATCAATAGCTTTAAATTGTTCAAGAATATAGTGCCAATAAAAGTATACATGAATAGGGGACAGCAGATCATAGCGAGTCAGAATTTGTCAAATTCGAATTACCATAATAAGCCTTTGTGTTATTTAAATAAAAAAGTGAGTCTTGTTTGCTAAGCACTTCAAAGAAATATTAATTTAAATGAATATGAATTGGTTGTTAATAATTTGTAATTATGAAATTTCGACGTCGTCTGCTATTAACTGGTAAAAAGGGAGTTACCATACTTTATATTTATCAAAAAGAGCGTTAAAAGAGAACTAAAGTACACTCATCGCTTGAAATAAGGCCGGGCTCGGGGTAGATGGCCTTAAAGTTGAAGCTATTAAAATCCAGCTTGAATCGGATTTAAAGCGACGAGCGAGCACTCTTATGTTAACATTCAGGACCGCGTATATAGTCTCTGAACGTACAAAAGTAAATGCGCAGAGAGTCGCGATGTAAACAACTTCTGGCGACCCTGACTGTTCGAGCGATGGCCTTCAGTGTCGCCCGTCAAGGGACGATCAGGGGAGGGGGGGGACAGAATCAGTGAAACGTGAACGACCATGAAACCGGCCTTATTTACAGCGGCCCCATTTCCATCGATGAGTGTAATTCGAGCTTTTTATATAAATATTCAAAAAGCTTTAAAGTATACTTTTAAGTTGACTTACTGAATGTTGAAGCCATTATTCTTGATATATTTATTCCTTTGACAACTGCTAATTTCAGTCACAGAAAAAATTCCACATAACCTCTAAATCACATTTTACGTCCTTAAGTGTTTAAAACAAAATAGATTTAATTAAAATTTGATTGAAATATGTAAAAACTCTAAACATACAGACAACGATGATAGAAATTAATTTTACTGAATAATTATTGAATACACTGCTCTCGCGATTTAAGGCCCGTTTCGGGTATGGCCTGCAATGGTCTTGGATTTAAATCGCGAGTCTCTAAACGTAAACAGCCAGGGCCGTATGAACTATTTGTTTGATTTTTATCACGAGTAAAAAATATTTTTCAAATATAAGTTTAATTTAACGTTTACTTTAATTGTAAGTTTTATTTAGTTATTATTTATTAATTATTATATATAACGCATAACCAAAACACTGAAAGCGAACTGACGAAATTATCCGCTTAGGGCTTTACCCGTTTTAAGGCTACGGAATTACGAAACTCCGCTGAAATCTCAGCGCCACTCTCTCGTCCCCTTGGACCCCTCCATCAGCGAAAATTCGTGGAAGGACTTGTGTCAAGGGAACACTGCGAGAGCAGTGTAATTTTAAACGATTTTCTGTGCACCATGAACATCTGTAGATCACTTTCCCCTGCTTTAATTTTAAAATATTTATACATTGACTTACCTGAAAGGAAATGATCCGAACAAATTCTTGCACTGTTTAATTGCGATTCACTTAAACTGCCACGTCTTATCGCGTTTATCCATACTTTTTGTCTATTTTTCGATAGTTCAATTAGTTCTTCAAGACTATACATGCCGCCTGGTCTCGCATGTTTTTTACTTGTTTCACTTATAACTCCAGGTATTCTGTGGAAAGAAGTTTCCGGATTTTTCACTACGTTTTTCGTACAACCCACAAGGAGCTCAGTCCTCCCAGTTTTCGGCCATAAGGAGCTCAGTCCTCCCAGTATTCGACCACAAGGAGCTCAGTCCTCCCAGTATTCGGCCATTTTGAATTTTTATGACCTAATGGAAAAGCCTTATAGTTGCGCAATAGAATTCTACAACACTTACACCTTCGCAGTAAGCTCTCGTCACTTATTTTAGCGCGATATTCAAATTGTAACATTTTTTTTATTTTAATTATTAGAAACACTCTTTTTTGAAATAAATAAATAGGAAGAGAAAGTATAAAAAGAAAAGGAAGCATTAGGAAAAGGAAGCATGGAAATAAGCATCAAATTAGTTTCTGAAATTGAGGAAGTGATTTTTGTTCTTGTTATTATATTTTGATGTATGTTAAGTTAGGTATCTCACTTGCAAGAAGAAGAAGTCTCTCCCCCTCGACCTGTTCCCTCGAGCCGCTGAATTCGACAGTGGAAGTGCACAAATTGAGCGCCTGACTGGCTTGGCCGATGGTCGTTTGTTGCTTGCAAACTTCCTCCAGGAGTCGTTTGACTTTTTCCTGGACGAGGAGAGCTTCCTGCTTTTCGTCGACGGGCGGAGGACTTCCAGGAGAACCATTCTTATCCGGAATTCGGGAGATTAGACGAACTGGAGTCTTGGGAGTTTGCGATTGTTGGCGTCTATAGAAACTCACGCTGTGCATCAATGGAACACAGCTTTCGCCCTCGACTATGTACGGCTCATTCTTCTTCGAAGAAGAGGTTGGTGAGTTTATTTTAATTGGTGAACAATACACCGATCTGAAATTTAATTTAATTTATTTTTTTTCGTATGTGTGCAAAAATTTCTTTTTTTGTTGTTGGATAACTTCACAACATTGATTTAAATTAAATCAAAAACGTACCCTTGGGTGTATTTAAAACTCGTGGAAGTTGCAGAAGGACTTTTGCCGCCTCGATTTAATTTCGGAGGAGTCGGTCCTTCTTGCGTGTCTTGAATCGCGAGACACTCGTCTAAATATTCGTCCATTTCCTCCAGCACGGAAATATCAGAAGTTGAACTGTCAGCGTCCCGGTAAATCGATCTCTGCAATAAAACATTTAAAAAGACGAATAAAAATACATGAGTGATGAGTTTTCCGAGAGTTAAATTTCAATTACCTTCTTCTTCAATGCAGATTGTTCGTTCACGGCGTGTAAAATGCTTCTGCCCAAACTTGTGTTGCCAATATCTTCACTTTCATCTTCCTCATCGCTTTCTTCTTCCGATTCGTCGCTCTAATTGAATTAAAGTAAAAAATAAATATATTAGTAATTTTGACCATAAGATTACAGAAATAGTTTCCAAAGGAAAATTCCCTACCTGAACGTAATAATCATCCTCGGTTTCGGTTTCCGTTTCGGTCGGTTCTTCCAGAGTTGCAGTTTCCGGTTCGGTACTTCCGACAGTGAATTCCGTTTCTGAATCGGTCGTTGTACTTTCTTCAATTCTACTGAGATCGGGATAAATATTTCCTGGTTTTGGGAGGCAAACTCTCACGCGCTTAATGTCGTCCACGGTTCTTGGTTCTTGGGATTGCGCCAAACCACTCATAACTGAAAAATAAATTCCAAGAATTTAAATTTCAGGCGCTTCCGAATTTTTTAAAATTAATTTAAATTATATCGAACCTTGTCTTTTGACTGGAGTATTTTTATTCGGGATGGATCGCCTTCCTGAATTCGGTGGCAAAGGTGGAGGCGGCGGAACATGATCTTGCTGCAGTTAATAAATAAAAATCAAACCTATAAAAAATATACTTCCAAAATTTAAATATAAAATAAAGAGTAGAGATTATTTACCGGAGCAGGTGTCGGTTTTACAGGACAAACAGGAGAGTTTTTCGGGGAAATAGATTTTCCCTCGCTGCTTTCGCTCGTCCTGAGCGCACAACCAGCAGCAACGGTTGCTGCTTCTTTATTTCTGTTGAACCGAGTTCTCAGCATTTCCAATTCTTTTTGCCGCTCAGTCTGAATACTTTGAAGAATATTGTTCTCCAATTCCTGGGTGTATCCTTGCTCGTAAATATTCCGTTGTGCGGAAACTGCTCTTCCAGTCAAGTCGACTTTAGAACGAGAGTCTAAATCAGACCGGGACAAATTGTTTTAACTTAATACGAAAATTTAATATTAAATTTTTAATACTTTGCAGAAAATTTAGGAAATTGTGAGAAAATCTCGAAAACGAAACATCCTTGCGTTATTTTCACACAAAAAAAAACCCTTGATAAATCAAAAATAATAATTTTCAATTTAAAATCCATTATATAATTAAAAATAGATTATATTTACTTGCTGATAAAACGTTCTTGAAGGTGTTAATACATTAAAAGAGGTCAAAAATATAATATAAAACTGTTAAAAATAATATTAATATAAAAATATTTAAGACTAAATAAAAAAATTAGAAAATTAAATTTCTTGACAGCGACATAAGATTATGTTGGGATTTAAATTTCGCGCCAAAACTTCAGATCGTGCCACTTAAACATAACCTCAAAAATTCTAGGAATGTAACAGTTATTGGAAGTACATTAAATTGCTAAAACGTTCTTGACGATTTTAATATGTTAATAATGCTAAATAAAAAAAAAATAGAAAATTAAATTTCTTGATAGCGGCCTAATACTATGTTGCGATTTAAATTTCGCGCCATAATTTCAGACGGTGCCACTTAAATATAACCTCTAAAAATAACGAAAAAGAACAGATGTCTGTAGAATAAAATGAACAAAAATGTCCTTTTCGATGATCTTTTGTACCCGAGTCTTAAAATACCTTAAAAATTATTTATTTACCACCTCTAAGAGCACTTATTTTCATTTTATCGGCACGTGCGGCTGCGCACTAGATTTCCATGGCATTTTTGGTTGCGCAGTAGAAGTCTACGGCATTTAGGACTGCGCAGTGGAGTTCTATGGCATTTATAGATGCGCAGTAGTATTTATGACAGTTATAGCTGCGCAGTAGAGTTCTATGGCGCTTACAGCTGCGCAATAGAGTTCTATAGCTTTTATAGCTGCGCCGTAAATTTCTACAACACTTACAACTGCGCAGTAATTTTCTACAACACTTACATCTGCACTGTAAAATTCTACAACAATAACATCTGCGCTGTAAAATTCTACAACATTTACACCTGCGCAGTAAGTTTCCGCACCACTTAAACCTGCACAGTAAATTTCTACAACACGTGATAAACAAAGCGTTTATCACCAGTTTCGGCGCGAAATTCAAATAGTTAAATATTAGCACCTCGCTTTTTCGCTTTAGAATTACCTAAAGCAATTTTCCCTTACTGAAATGAATAAAAAGCAGTATATTTTTGGGAATGCTTACCTCCACTCTGTTTTTCCTTTTCCATGAGCTTCTTGGTGGGTACAGACATGGTGAGAGGAGCCTTGGGGATCAGTGCCTCGCCCTTGTTTCGTTCAAAGAGCGCCTTCCTCTCAGAAAGACTCATCTCCGCAGGATCCTTGACCTTGACGAAGGTGTTGTTCGTCTTTGACTCAAACATCGAGGCCTTGCTGAGCACGGAACCTGGCGACTGTTTCATGGGACTCTTAGGAGAACTGTTCGAACCATACCTTGACATTACTCGAGTGTTACTAACGCTAGAGTTAGTAGCCTTCTCAGGTGATTTTGAGATATTCTCGTTGAATCTTGACGACCCGGATGGACTTCCAACGCTCCTGACTTTGACGCTGCATTGCTCCTCGACCTTGTGTGTGGCACCAACGACCTCCGGTAAATCCTCTCGCTTTCTTGGTGATCCTTGAGGCCTACCGGATTCCTGAGAACAATCCTTATAGTCATACACGAGACGAGAACTGCTCTTAGTGCGACTAAAACCTTGTGCCTCCTGTAAAACAGTCAAACTCTCTCATTTTATAAAAGTGCAGATTTTGGAGAGTTGGCTCGGAGATTTGTATAAATACAAAAAAGCAGATTTAACTTACTGAAGCTTCTACCACCGTGTTATTTTTTCTAAAGCGAGAGAGGTTGTTAAAAGGCAACAAAAGGAAAAGTCGGAATAGGGACGAAATATTTATCTTACCAGAGTTTCTAGTACGGCTTTGTCCCATTTCAACTGTTTCGTGGGATTTTTGCTATTGCTTCGTGTTAAATTTCGAGTTCCACTCGTTCCCGGTTGCGGTTCAGCATTTCTGACTTGCTCATTCATTCTTGCTTGTATCTTTTCTGCTTTAGAGACTGTCGGTTTAACCTGTTCAGAAATATTTGCATCTATCTAAATACCGAATAAATAATTAAGATTACTCAATATTTTCCAATTGAATACGAAATACTTTTCTTTAAATACATTTTTTAAATGTCGAGTGTTTAAATCGGGATCTTTACCAAAGTCGGATGGGACAAATCATCCTCCCAATTGTTAATTGTGGAGGCGAGAGCCGCCAATCTGTTTAAACGTGCTCCACTTTTTATAGATTTGTACTCTGCTGGTTCATCTTCAGCAGAGAATTTTTCTTCTGTTCTGTGAATCGGGGAACTTAACTCTCTGTCGTCCTCTGAGGAAAAAATAAAAAGATTTACATTTTACCGAGAGATTAAATTCTAAATATTAATTTTTTAATTTTGGGATGTTTTTGAATATTCAGCAAAAAGACATTTTTCGTTTACTTTAAGTTAAGATTATTTTAAGTTGGATTAGGAATAAAGTGGAGCGGTTTATGTCTCTGTAAAAGGGACGTGTAAACAAAAGGCTGAAAAGGCAAACGACCTTTCTCTTTCGCTTTGATTCACGAGATACGGGGAGAAACCAGTTTTCAATGGATGCTGAGTCAATTGTGTGGGTGAGGTACTCTATTAAAGTGCCTCGACTTACCCGAGTATAATCTGCCCAGCCTTTGCAACTTTGACCTAACGCTGGCTGCTGGATTATTTCCATTTTCCTTCGTCTCCTCTTGAGTTTTCGGCGGAGACAATTTTCTCGTTGTTTTTACGGGTGAAACTGACGGAGACGAGCTTTTTGAACTGGAACTCGAACTTGAGGCCTTTTTCGGCGATTTGGACGCTAATTTTTGAGTAATTGCTGAAAAAAAATTCAAGGTTTTTTTTTATTCAAACGACAAGAATAATTTTTAAAATTACTGTATCTTTTTCTATTTATTAACAAAAAAAATACCTGGAACTTGTGCTAGGATTGCATTCGCGTCTTTGAGAGGACTTCGCCTTCTTTTAACATCGTGTCCTGCATTTGACAATTGGGCATCTAATTTTTCTCTCCTTAATCTTGCGCGTTCCAACATTCGCTAAAATAGTATTACATATTTGTTTTTTAAAAATAATTCGGAAACCTTAGGAAAGACAGAAATAATGAGAAAATATAATTAGATGAGACTTAAGAAAACTGTAGATTCAAATCATTTATTTATTAATAAAGAACGATTTTAATTGACTGAAATATTTGGTAAATAAACAATACTGCAAAATAGTATTATTTTTTATATTAATTTAGAAAGATAGAAAAATTATGCAACTTACAAAATAAATATAGAGATGAGAAAATATAATTAGAGACTTAAGAAAACTGTAGATTCAAATAATTCAATTATTATTAAATAACGGTTTTAATCAACTTAAATTTTCGATAAATAAACAATACTGTAAAACAGTATTATTCTTATTATATTAGTTCAGAAAGGTGGAAAAATTGTGCAATTTAAAAAATAAATATAGAAATGAGAAAATACAAATAGTCAAATAATTCAATTATTAATGAATAACGGTTTTAATTAACTAAAATTTTCGATAAATAAACAATACTGTGAAATAGTATTATATGTTTTTTATATTAGTTCAAAAAGGTAGAAATATTATGCAACTTACAAAACATAATAACAAAAGAAAATATATCGAGGAAACTGTAGATTCAAATTTAATTAAATTTTAAAATAAAATAACAGTTTTAATTAACTGAAACGTTTGATAAATAAACAATACTGCAAAATAGTATTAGTTTTTTATATTAATTCAAAAAGGTATAAAAATTGTGCAACTTACAAAATAAACCTAAAAATGAGAAAATATAATTAGTCAAATAATTCAATTATTAATGAATTCAAATTTTATTTAATTTTTAACTAAAAGAGCAGTTTTAATTAACTGAAATATTTGATAAATAAACAATACTCCAAAATTGTATTAGTTTTTAATATTAATTTAGAAAGGTAGAAAAATAACATATAAAATATAATAATATAAAAATGAGAAAATGTATCAAGCAAACTGTAGATTCAAATTTAATTAAATTTTTAATTAAAATAACAGTTTTAATTAACTGAAATGTTTAATAGATAAACAACACTGCATAATAGTATTATTTGTTTTTTAAATTAATTCAGAAAGGTAGAAAAATTATGCAACTTACAAAATAAATATAGAAATGATAAAATATAATTAGTCAAATAATTAAATTATTAATGAATAGCAGTATTACTTAACCAAAATTTTCGATAAATAAACAATACTGTAAAATAGTATTATTTGTTTTTTATATTAGTTCAGAAAGGTAGAAAAATTATGCAACTTACAAAATAAATATAGAAATGATAAAATATAATTAGTAAAATAATTCAATTAATAATGAATAACGGTTTTACTTAACAAAAGTTTTCGATAAATAAACAATACTGTAAAATAGTATTATTTATTTTTTATATTAGTTCAGAAAAGTAGAAAAATTATGCAACTTACAAAATATAATAATAAGAGAAAATATATCGAGGAAACTGTAGATTCAAATTTAATTAAATTTATAATTAAAATAACAGTTTTAATTAACTGAAATGTTTGATAAATATACAATACTCCAAAAGTGTATTAGTTTTTTATATTAATTTAGAAAGGTAGAAAAATAACATACAAAATATAATAATATAGAAATGAGAAAATATATCAAGCAAACTGTAGAATCAAATTTAATTAAATTTTAAATTAAAATAACAGTTTTAATTAACTGAAATGTTTGATAAATAAACAATACTACAAAATAGTATGTTTTTTATACTAATTTAGAAAGGTAGAAAAATTATGCAACTTACAAAATAAAAATACATAGCAATGAAAAAATATAATTAGTCAAATAATTTAATTATTAATGAATAACGGTTTTAATTAACTAAAACTTTGGATAAATAAACAATACTGTAAAGTAGTATTATTTTTTTATATTAGTTTAGAAATGTAGAAAAATTATGCAACTTACAAAATATATCGAGGAAACTGTAGATTCAAATTTAATTAAATTTTTAATTGAAATAACAGTTTTAATTAACTGAAACGTTTGATAAATAAATAATACTGCAAAATAGTATTATTTGTTTTTTAAATTAATTCAGTAAGGTGGAAAAATTGTGCAACTTACAAAATATAATATAGAAATGAGAAAATATAATGAGAGACTTAAGCAAACTGTACATTCAAATAATTAAAATAATGGTTTTAATTAACTAAAATTTTCAATGAATAAACAATACACACTGCAAAACAGTATTATTTGTTTTTTAAATTAATTCAGTAAGGTGGAAAAATTGTGCAACTTACAAAATATAATATAGAAATGAAAAAATATAATGAAAGACTTAAGCAAACTGTAGATTCAAATAATTAAATTAATAATTAAAATAATGGTTTTAATTAACTAAAATTTTCGATGAATAAACAATACTGCAAAATAGTATTATTTGTTTTTTAAATTAATTCAGAAAGGTAGAAAAATTGAGCAACGTACAGAATATAAAAACTTAAATTGTGGATTAAACATTTTTTAATAAATAAATTATCAATATAACAAATTTGTAAATAATCTGAGTTATTATGGGAAATATTATTTCTACTATGCGGGATATTCTATTGCCATTTACTTCCTCCTTGCCTACCTGCAATTCTACCTGGAATTCGGAAAATTCCTCCTAATTGCCTGAAAGTTTCTCCGCTCTACCCTGATATTTCGCAGATATCCTGGCCATTTTCCTCGAATTTTACTTAGGAATGCCAGACTTTCTGTCTACACTTAGATTATAAATTAACCACGTGGCGAAATATTTTCGGGAGATTTTTCCCTTCGAAGTTTTTCATTTTCGAATATTTTCAAAATTAAAACTAACCGTCATAAATAAAATTATACCGCAAATTATAAAAAATCCCTGATTCAAGTTCAATTACGAATTTAATTAAAATCGACGCAGATTTAATTAATTTTCGGAAGTTTTATAAAATAGCCTCAAAATTAAAACTAACCTATCATAAATAAAATTAATCCACTCTCAATCATTAAAAGAATCCCTAATTCAAGTTCAATTGCGAATTTAATTAAAATCGAGGCAGATTAAATCCCTGTACCTTTAAAAAATCCAAAACGAAAAAAACCTTTTTAAAAAAAAAACAAGCGGGGAAACAGCTAGAAAACTCGGAAGTACAAAGGGAAAATTTACTCCGAAATCGGTAAAATCGTGCCAAGAAGGATCTTACCTGAGTAAAAGGGTCCATTCTGTCCATTCCTTCTCCTTTTTGCCCGGAATCCTTACAACTTTCTCTTTTTTTCACCAAGGAGATTTTAAACACGTCTAATCTCGCGTTTCCTAATTACTTACTAATCTATTTAGTACGAATACTCGCGTAAAATTCGGCGAAATCTTTCCGGGAGCGCCGCACCTCGTTTCAATGACGTTAAAAATGTCGTTATTTTAGCCGATTAGCCGTTGAGTTTGAATGCAACCGCCATGCTAAAAAATGAAAGGAAAGCCCGTTTGTTTACACTCAACTTTCGAGGCTCTGAAAATCCATTTTATTACATGAAAAACACTCCCGTTTTCGCGAGAGAATAGATTTTTCCAATGTACGTTCTCTGAAAGTGAGAAATTCCCGAATTTTGGGTTTCTATTCCTGGAAAAATGTTAAAGTACTCGGCCAGCTACTCATTTAGAAACGCGTCCTGTCAACAACTGAAGAACTTCACTAACTCGCCGACAGATGGCAACCCTGTCGCCCGATAGAAATTTACTAAACTTAATTTTACTCATTGTTTTCTACATTTGCAAAGTAAAATTCACCATATTTAATAAACTTTCGACGGCAAGTACATTTTCTATAAGCTGGAAAGTTTCTTTTTATTAAAAAACTTCAAAGTTGTGAATTTGGTCAATCTAGTTTTGAATTTAGTTAATGGAGTTTTGAATTTACGCGCTCTTTTCTAACAGCGCCACCAAACGACAACAACTCGAAACAGTGTGGCATTGTGCAGACAGAGGTGCAGAGTTTATGACTGCACATGGATATTGACAGATTTTATTCAATCGGTTGATTTATAGGTGAATTTAATTAATACACGGAGTCTCCACAGTATTCTAGGTAATTTCCTTATTATTTATTTACTTTTCCTCACGCATTTTTATAGATATTTCATTAATAAGGCTTGTAACCTAAAAGCTAACCTCAAAATTGTTCTCTCGATAACGGGAATTTATTAGCTTCATTAATTTTATTTGTAAACCTTCACAACTCAATTCAGACCTTAATCTCTCCAATTAATTTCTATTCCTAAGGATAATTATTTTTTTAAGAATCCCAGCGATTTTATATTTCGATTCGAAGGTAAACCTAACCTCAAAGTTTTTCTAATTTAGATGTGTTTTCCTGTTTTAATTATAAAAATTAGCTATCTTCAGTGCCTAGAAATATTATTTAAAATATTACTAATTTTTATTAATAATTTGGAGTTTCTGCTCCGAAAAATGGGATTCTGCGTTTGTAATTTTCGAAAATGGAAAAGAGATTCCAAGTTTATTGGTTGATTTAAAAACAGATTGGGCGAATTTTTAAATGTTTTAGAATACGATGGTTATTTTTCTGTGAGTATTGGAGTGTTTTCTTTTTGTTTTCTTTAGAAAAATGGTGTTGTCGTGTCGATTTTACAAGGAGAAATATCCTGAGGTGGAGGATGTTGTGATGGTGAATGTCCGTAGTATAGCGGAAATGGGAGCCTATGTTCATTTACTGGAGTACAATAATATCGAGGGAATGATACTGCTCTCCGAATTATCGAGAAGACGTATTCGTTCTATCAACAAATTGATTAGGGTAGGAAAAACTGAACCAGTCGTCGTGATTCGAGTCGACAAAGAAAAAGGTGATGCAATTTTACAATTATTATTGTCGATTACTTTCCAGTCTCCGAAAATTAAGAGTTTCAGCGAATTTAAAAATAATTAGGGAGAACCTTCAAAGTGTCAGGGAATTTTTTTTAATCAACAAATTACAATTTGTAGTTATAATTATAATTTAAGACTTATAATTTAACAATTATAATTTACAGTCAATTTACAATTATAATTCAACAATTAAAATTATATAATTATCATATTAAAAAATTATAATATCAAGGGTAACAATCAGTCCCGTATTTTCCCCATTTCCCCTATTATTCTCCAAATCACCTAAAATCACTTTTTTTTAGAACTTCATATTCCTTTTTCCCCCCTTTTCGCCTTTTTCTATTCAAAGTTCCGAATAATTTTCCAAGAATTATGAGAAATAGAAACTTGTAACATGAAAAAGCTCTTTTAATGTTTTATATTTCCCATAATTTCCAAATTTTAAAAATCTACGAAATTCTCCTATAATCTCTTAAAATCCTCCAGAATCTTTCAAATTGATTTGAAATTCTTAAAAATTCTCCAAAATATTTAATATTAAATATTTAATCTTCTGGGTTCTCTCATAATAATCTTAGAAAATAATGTCCTAAAATTCTTCAATATTTTAAAATATATATTAGACTGTTCCATTATTATTATTTATCGGCATTTGGAACTCGAAAGTTCATTGCCTCATCTACCCGAGACCGCCACGCGTTTCTATC
>JBAGKK010256068.1:0-21004 GCA_037177015.1 Euceroptres primus | reverse complement strand
TACGTTTAGAGTCACTCGCTTTAGTGCCAAGGCCATTGAGGCAACCCCCGAAGCCGGCACAAAACCGAGCGTTCAGTTAAAATGTGTCTTCTGAAAAGATTTTACATTTTGAATGAGAATGTCTTGAGTTCATGGTTTAACTATAAAATACATGAAATAGAAAAACATTCTTTATTGTAGTATCAGTTTGAATTGTTATTAGGAAAAATATTAGAAATGAAGAGGTTGAAGTTCAAAATGTTTAGGTAAATTGCTTTTAAAATAAAAAAATTGTTAGGATTAAAACTTAATTTTTTAGGGCCGATGATTTTAATTCATTTAAGCTCTCAGACTAAACAATTTTACTGGTCAGAAATTAACTATTTTTAGTGTTGAAATTTCTGCTGTGAATTATTTATTATTTCTGCTGTGAATTATTTAATCCGTGAAAAAGGTATCGTTAGAATCTTAACAAAAATGATAATCTCTTTATGAGAAGAGCGCACGCGAGAGTTAGTGTTACAGTGTGATAATCAACAACCGTAACAATCGTTAATCGGCTCGTTGCGTACAATGAGAGCACTCAGGTAATGGAGGGGAAAGAATTAAACGGCCTTCTAACAAACGATCTAGAAATTATGATTCAATTTTCGAGAAACATAACAATAATGAAGCAAAAAACTTAATTCACAAAATATTTTTACTATTTAAGAATCTTGGATCTTTACAAAATCAAATTATTAATTGAAATCTGCAAAAAACTTTTTATAAACATTGAGAAAGGATGAAGTACATTCAGGCAGATTAATTCTATTTACATTTATTTATTTAGTACATTTACACTAAACAAAGTTTTTATATACAATACTGATGCTTAAATTATAAGTGTCTCACTTTTTATTTATAAACTTGTAACCTTAACTAACGCATATTCATACATGACACTAATAACTAGATACGGCCTTCAAGTATTTATTTTCTGTTCGGTCGGACGCAAAAAAATAAACAAAAACACTTTTGAAAATTTAACTGAAATATAAAACTGATCAGCGTCAATGTAATAAAATAAAAACTAGATGTTAAAAAAAATGTGTCAACTTTTTCAAAACAGTTTGCTTTTAATCTGAGGTGAAATTAATTTTTTACTTATTACACTCAGAAAAAAATTTTATTTGAATCAAACACAGTTTCTTTGAATAGACACAAATATTTGGTTAGTTTAAACAAATTTTGGTTGATTCGAATCAATATTTATTTTATTTGAATAAACGTTTGGTTTACTCTAATAAATTTTTCGATCGACTAAAAAATTGGGTTGAATGAACCAAATTTTTGATTGGGTCAACTAAACTTTGTTTTATTCAACCAAACCTTTGTTGATCATATAGCAATGCATCTATTTGGTTGATTCGACCAAAGTTGGTTGAATCAAACAAACTTTTTCCTGAATGTACTTAAATTAATGACAGAATTCGGTTTGATCTTAATGAATTGCAAATACACTTATTCCTGATTAAAATCAGTTAATATTAACGTGACAATTTGAACGAAAGATTTCAACGATTACGATATGAAATACCTCATTCATAATCACAAAAAAAATCGACAGACTGAAATTCTCTATCGAAATATAACGTAGAGTTTCATTTTCACTAAAAATGAAAATTTCTATTAAGAATTTGTGTCCTAAACGCTCTAAAGTCCACCTTTATCGTTTCATTGAGTTGAATGTGATTTCTCAAGATTGTAGACATGATTCAACATAACAACTTTTATTCATGCGTAAATCTTAACAAATTAACAAATCATGATTTGAAGTCTCAATGACGCAGCAAAAAACAATGTCGATTGGAGTAAAATCCAACAATTCAAGTTGTCCTTCAGCCAAATACATCATACAGAAAACAATAATTACAATAATATGAAATCTAAATTTTTCTTCTGGCTACAATTTAAGATAAAATAATCATATTTAATATTTTACATAGTTAAAATATGAAAACCAAAGTTAGTTTTTGTTCAAGTATATTTCTATATTATTTAGCTCCAGAATTGGTGATCAAATATAAAGTAAAACTGTTTTTTTTCTGCATAATTAGTGAAAATGAAACTACACGTAATAAGTGCAGGAATCACAGTCACACTTTTTTCCCTATTATTCTCAAAATTAGAGATGCATAACGAGAATTTCTAAATTTTTAAAAACTATCGCCAGATGACATTAAAATTTCGAACATGGTACTTATCAAAATGAGACGAAACTTCACTCGAATGAGATTCTCGTTCTCGTCTCGTTTTCGAGATTACAGATTTTCGATCTCTATCAAGTTTTGGTCTCAACTGATTACGTTTCGAGCAAATCTCGTTTTCTCCAAAAAATTTTCGTTATGCGTCACTACTCAAAATCCGTTTCTTTGAGATTTTTATTCCTTTTTCCCCCTTTTTCCACTTTTTTCATTCGAAATTCTGAATAATTTTTCAAGAATTATGAGAAATAGAAACTTATGACATTCAAAATTAAAAATTCTTAAAAATTCTTAAAAATTCTCCAAAATTCTAGGTTTTTCTATAATAATCTTATAAAATTTTAAATTCTATCCCAAAACTTCAATGTCTTCTGAAATTTCCGATAATTTACAAATTTAAAAACTTTTAAACTCTTACATAACCAACTAAAATATTTTAGATCTAGGTTATTTCAGAATCTTTTAGAATCTTTTAAAATCTACGAAAGACTCCCAATATTTCTTAAAATCTTCCAGAATCCTTAAAACTTGAAACTAAAATCCTTAAAAATTCTCCAAAATTCTAGGTTTTTCTATAATAATCTTATAAAATTTTAAATTCTATCCCAAAACTTTATAATATTCTATAATAATATACTATAGTTTTCCAGAATCTTCTAAAACCTTCTTAACACTTTCGTAACCTCCTAGAATCTTCTAGACGTTTCCAGAATCTTGCAGAAACATCTTCAAGATTCTGCAAAATCTACAAAAAATTCCCAAAATTCTCTCAAATTCTTTAGAATAATCAAAACTTATCTGAAATCTGTAAAAATTCTACAAAATATTCGAGACTTTTCTAAAATCTTCTACAATTACTCAGATTCTTCTGGATTCTTCCATAATCTTTTCAAATCTTCTGGGTTCTCATATGATAATCTTATAAAATCCTAATAATGATATTTCCAAATCCTCTAATATTCTACAAAATATACCACAATGTTTCAGAATCTTCTAAAATCTTCTCAACTCTTCCATAATCTTCTAAAATCGTCTAAAATCCTCTGAACTCTCTTAATCTTCTAGAATCTTCTAGAACCGTAAAAAATATTCTGAACTCCGCCAGAATTTTCAAAATTCTACAGAATCATTTAAAACCCTTTAAATTCTACAAAAGACTAATAATCTTGAAGAATCTTTTTGACTGTTTTCAACATCCTCCTCAAATTCTGAAGACTTTTTGAAAGTTTTTTTTAAAAACCCCTGGAAGAGACTAGAAGATTTTAGAAGTTTATGGGAGAATGTAAAAGAATCAGGAATTTTCTGGAAGATTCTGAAAGACTCTCAAAAATCTAGATTGCAGAGGATTTTTTGGGGAATTTCAAAAAATTCTACAAGTTTTTTATTACTTGTTTTACATTATTACTACAATTTATTACAGTATTACATTATTACTACAATGAATCTACAAGTTTGCAAAATTAAAAATATTCTAGAAGAATCTAAAAGTTTGTCGAAAAGTTCAGAAGTCATGAACGATTTTAGAAAATTCAAGAGAATTCCAAAGATTCCGAAAGTATTGAAATTTAATGAATGTTTTATTAGATTCTAGACAGGAATCTAAGATTTTAAAGGATTTTTTAAGATTTTAGAGAATTGCAGATATTTTTAAAAGAAGAAAACTTCCCCCTTTTTTTAAATTCCCTTTTTCGGAAAAGAAATCCCCTATTTTCCCTGAAATTAAAGTAAATAACCACTGTGATTCCTGCAGGTGTTAAAAGCGAAGGAAAAAGTATTGTACTATTGACAATTAATTTTCTTCCGCTTATAAAAAGAAAATAGTTAAAAATTCTCTTTTCTTTTGATATTGAACGCAGTTTAAAATCTGTATTTTGTATGATAAGCTCGTTTATATCGCAACTTGATCTGACCGACATAAAGTTCGTCGACGAAGGCCGCGTGTCTTTCCTTTACAGTTTCTTTTACCGATTGCATTGAAACGTTGTAAGGACGATAATAAGTGTTACGGCACGTCTTCGCGACTTTGAAACCATACACTCTCTATATACTTGAAATCAATCGTCTCTTCTCCATGCTTTCACTTGCAAGTGAATCCGCATAAAATCACACATTAAAATCACATACATATCTCTAAATCTCTCTATCTTCTGCTTCTGCTCAAAATCCTAACTCCTAATCAGAACTGGGTACCAAATATCAAAATTACAAACCTGCACTTACGTTTTTCAATTATTTTTCATACTGCATTCAATTACTACCATAAACTGTAATTTCTATTTATAATTAATTAACAAGGTGGAAGTTACATACAAAGTAAATCCAAAAAACGTAATCTGAGTTTGTAATTCCAAAATTTGAAGCTGAAAATGTATGGGAGACAATAACACAGAAAAAACTAAGGATAAAAGTTGCGGATAATTTTTTTAGAGGGATACATTTTTAATCAGACAACTTCATGTCTTTCAAAATACATGTGTTGTGATGCAAAAGATAAAAGAAAATTTAACCGGATAAAATTTATTTTGGTGAAATTAATTTTTGTTGCAAATAACTTTTACCATGGAATCGAGGTAAACTTTATCCTTTGTTTTTTCTGCGTAACTGAAAATTGTAATATAAATTACAATTTTCTCTCATTTAGAAAGTAAAAATAATATCGGATTTTCCTCTTCTTGACGAGAAAAAATGCAGTAACAAATCAGCAAAAAATAATCTCTATATGTGATCCACATTTGTCCTAAGATGATATTTTTCTTCTAGTGAATCTACTTCATTGAAATTGAAAGTTGATCCAAGTGTGTAGTCATATTCCAATAATAAAATTGACACATTGAACATCTATCCAGAAATGACTGCAATACGTAACGTAAAATATTTAATTATAAAAGGATTAATTATTTTATCAAAAGAGATCATTCCTTATATGAAATGAGCCAAAATCTTAGGGTCTGAGTCTGAAATCCTTCATTCTTGAAGTATCATGAGGTAAAGTTTTCCATCCGCTTTGAAAACGTCTTTATTACCACTTCATGCATTCATAAACGAACCGTTGTCAACGTATGAAGAATATGTGATCCTGGTGGAAAAAATAGACACTTATCACGGTCCGATGATCGCTGGAGTCTTTCTGTACAATATCGAGCGTACCGTAAGCAAGTAGATCAAATAATCTATGTACAGTGACAGATTTCCCTTGCAATTGTGTTTTTAAGGAGGATTATTGTCCGATGCTGTGATAAAAAAATACTGACGATAATATATGTATTTACGAGGTTTGAATCGCGTGGCGATTTGGAATGGGTCATTATAATTTTTGCACAATGTCAAATTTGTCCTTGAAACCCAAAGATTCTTTTTTGGGGTCGTATTTCTTGCGCATTGCTAGTTTTGCTCGAAGTTCTTTCGCGCTCATTTTTAAATTCAACCCCGTTGTGTCTCCTACGTTTCCATTTCCGGTGCCATTTGACGATTTTTCGTTCTTGCTGCTTTCATCTCCGTTTTCGTGAGAATCCTCGGAATGTTCATTCGTTGGCGTCGCTGTGGCTGTTGCTGATAAACCACTGTTTGATGTGTCGTTTGAGTCTATAGACTTTTGAGTATTCTGAAACAGAAAATTGCAAATTGATGTTAGATTCAGTTATGACCGAATTTAATTTACTAATTTTAAAATGATATGGGGAAAAAAAGGAAAAACCAATAATGGATTCATCTAACGAAAGAAAATATTCAAGAAGTAAGATTGTAAATTCAATATTGTTTTTTAATTAGAAAATACGAAATATGAATACTTAATTGCCTCTTATAGAAACATTCTTATAAACCTGTTTACTGTCTATTAGGATGGGCCGAAAATAAAATTTGTTTAGTTTTTGGATCGGGATAGGAAAAGTCTTTTATCTACATACAAAAACAGGTTTTCATGATTTTTTGCACATTTTTAAAATATCTTCTGTTAGCAGAAATGAATTAAAACTGAAAAGTTTGAAAACAATGATTTTTCAATATATCACGATGTTATATTCGCATTTCTGTTTCGATTATCTTCTCCTGGAATAAATTGATTCATTTTAGTAAAATAATAAATTTTTTAGAAACATTGATTGAATTTGATTGAATTGGTGTTTTGGAGTTAAACAAAAGAGGTAAAAAGACGCATAAATTTTTTTTTAAATATCTTTTCCGGGGTTTTTTCTTTACAACATAATAACACATCAAATTCTGAAAGGAAGTATCAAAATATTCAAAAATGTATTTTTGGAACATCAAAGAGTAAAATACTATTTTTCAAGATTATAAAATTGGCGTATCCTGAAAGCACTTTTTCTGTGTTTTTGTATTAATTCTAGAAAGACTTACAAATATTACACTTCATGGAATTTGAAATTTGAGAAATTATATAAAATCACATATAATTAACGTACATTTGATTTAAAAAGTAGATAAATAATATTTCATGTAAAAATATGGTTAAATTTTTGTATGAGATTATTGAAAACAATCTAGACTAGATAACAAAAACAATCTAGACAAATCTTAAACTTAATAAAAACACTCCTATTTCACAAAACAAGAAAAGTTGTATATGATTTCGTGATTTGGCTGATTAAAATTTTTAAATAAGCCGATTCAAATTATGCGGGGAATTAAGAATCCTTCAATTATAATTTGAACCTGATGTAAGAATAGTCAAAGTGTTTTTGTAAGCTCAGGATAACATTTATATTACTGTATTAACTGTCTAATTCTGAATTAATCAAAAACTACTAATGAAATAACGAGAAGTCTTCCGCCAATTGAATAAGTAAGCATTTCTACTAATAATTAGTATAAATACTACTAATTTTTAGTCAAACTATACTAATTCATTTAATCACAGTTACGAATTCAATTAGTAAAGTTACTAATATAATTAGTACTGCTACTAAATGAATTAGTAGAATTTGACTAAATAGCAGTAGTTTCCTACTAATTATTAGTTAAAATGCTTACTAATTTAATTAGTGGAAGACTTCTAGTTATTTTATTAGTAGTTGCTGACTAATTTAGATTTAGAGAGAACATATCTAAATGTAATTGTAATTAATACAAAAGCAACGAAAAATCGTTTTATTATATGATGTCCCAAAAATACATTTTTGAATATTTTTAAATTTCGTTGCAGAATTCGGTATGTTATTATGTTGCAAACAAACACCAGAAAAGAATATTTAGGAAACAAATTTTTGTGACTTTTTACATCTGCTTTTCAACTTTAAAACCCCAATTTTATTGCCAAATATTGATTTTGAGTAACTTTATTATCTTCCCAAAGCTCTTTCCTTTATTAATGTTCCTAAAAAATCTATTATTATACTAAAATGAATCAATTTGTACCAAAAGAAGATAATCGAAACAGAAATGTAAATATAACATCGTGATATATTGACAAAATTACTGCTTTCCAACTTTTCAACTTCAATTCATTTCTGCTAACGGAAGATGTCATTTTAAAAATCTACAAAAAATCATGGAAAACTATTCTTGTATGTAGATATCTATGTAATATATAAAATATTAATAATATATAAATAATATGTAAAATGCATCAGGTTAAAAGTTAAAAGTAAAAATAGGCCCGCCAAATGTGTACTTTGAATTTAAATTCTTGTAATGACAAACTTTAACGCTATAATGAGAAGTAAATTATATTTAATGTTTTAAATCTCTAATATAATTTCGTAATATCATAAACAGTATTTTCTTAAGACTATGAAATGTCTTTATATTTATGAATACTATATTTAGCTAAGCTTAATGATCTCACAACATTCTCATGTGAAATTTTTACGCCATCAATTAATTGTTTGAAATGGTTTCTACTTGATGCAATTAATTATTTTTTTTTAAATTAAGGAAAAGATTATCAATTAAACTTGTCATCAAACAATAAGTTAATTTTCGTGATTACTTTGTTAAAGTGCAAACATCAGTGATGACACCAACGTACATAAACGTGGGAAAGTATAAGTCAATTACAGGAATAGATGACCTTATCAAAAGTGAATAGCAACATCATTATCATTATTTCTTCTCCACATAATATTCATATGAGAGTGTAAGATAAAAAAAATATGTAATTAAGATATTAAATAAGCTTAAAATATTTTTAGATTACGTAATTTTGGGATTTTAAATGAAGCAACGATCAGGGATTAAAGTTCATGAAATTTAGGAAGAAATCCTATTTGTTTTAGACGCTGGTGCGTCTATAATGGTGTTACGAAATATGTATTAATGGGAGCAAAACCGTGAAATTTAAGAATAAATTAAGAATGGGCTAATAGCCTGTAACAAGTGAATCCGTTGGTTAAAATGAGCGAAAGGAATCAGTCATGTTACCCACGTGACCCACATTAGTGAGAATGAACCTCGCCGGAGATGCACGTCGCATATCAAGGACTTTCGTGCCTATGCACGTTACGGTTTTTTTTTTAAATACCTTTTCCACGTCTCATACCAGCAATTTTAATTACTCTCCTTTCTAACATCGATCTTGTTTTATCTAGCCTAGATCACACTTCTGTACAAAAAAAAGTTCAGCAGATTTCTTGACTCATTTGGCTTCTGTAATGACAAAAAACACTTTGCACTTTGTAATTATTTTTGCAGAAAAAATACGCTTTCAAGATGAACCAAATAGAAGCTCACAATGATCTGCAACAATATTGGTTCAGACTGAACAATATTGGTTCATACTGAATAATATTGCTTCTTACTGAACCATTTTTGGTGAGAAGCATAAAGTTCTCCTATAATTTTGATAAACCACAGAATTAAATTTTTTACCTAAAAACACGAAAGCTACCAAAATTCTGCAACATATAAGTCCTAGTTGAAATGATTTTATCACTTCTGAAAAAAAAATATTGTAGAAATTGTGCATTTTTCGATTTTTTCTAAGCTTTTAAATATCTTACCAGGTAGTTAAAATTTATAAATGTTCCTGGTTTCATTTTAAAGTCAAATTTCCGTAAAATATTAAGATTGTTTAAAGAGAAGTGTCCAATTTTGTCTCTAGATTCTACCAAAGGCTGAACTTGGAATCAAAAAGCTGAAAAAGTTCAAAAATGCATAATTCAAAAAAAAAATAAAAATCCACATCTAGGTATATTATATTTTAATTTTTTAATAAATAGTGGGCCATATAATATTCACCCAGAAAAATTAAAAGTTATACAGTCATCTTAATCAGAAAGGCAAGTTTTTCATATTCGGTATTTAATTGGTCAAAATTCGATATTTTCAGCCCGCCCTAATTTAGTAAATGAGTAAAGATTAATTTTTTGTCACAAGTAAAATATGAATAAACTTGATACATATAAGTAAAGTGTGTTGCAATTAACGCTAATGATCATTGAACGTTCATGACTGATTTCATAATAATGTCATTTAACTGAACCCTACGCATTGCAGGTCGGTCAATTACATCAAGTTCATTAAGGTCATTTCTTCTAGATCAAGAAAATCGACCATTCACACTTGTTCAGAACATTAATCCAATATAATGTACAACGCTTAAACAAAAAAGGTAATTTTGACATTTTTACAAATTAAAATTTTTACAAATGTTTCTAATGATTCGGCACTTATTAGATTCGTTAAATAAGTTATAAAAAATCAATTCGAGTTTGAACGATAATATATATTCTCGTAAATAAGAAAATTTGGTTTACGAGTAACAAATTAAAAAACTGACGCTCTTACGACCACTTTTAGCACATTTTATGAACAAGAGTAACTAGTTCTCGACATGCAAAGTACTCATTCACCTTCGAAATAAATGTCAGGTGCTTATCGCTCAAAAATGATTTTTACTTGAGAAAATGACATTTAACCCACAATGGACGAAAACTTTGTTTCGTTGGTGTTCTTCTGAATTATAAATTTAAACAAACTGATTAGTTTGTTTAATTTTATTAAATTTATTATTAAGTTTATTAAACTTAACATAAACAATTTACCTCGCCAAAAAAGGTTTTATATTATCATTAGTTCAATTTATATTATTAATTTATATCAATTTATATTATCAAATGATTCAATAATTTTATTCTATCAATAAATATAGTATAATTAATTGAAAGTAAAATTAAAGAATTTTCAACTTGGGTTATTTCCAGGCAAAATCAATTCTTAATTTATTGTGGTATTCCCCGCATGACGAAACACGTGCCACGAGACAGGAAGCTCACATGCATTTTACAAATTGTCTGTAGAACAATTATTAAACATCAAAACTGGTGATTCGATTTTATTCATAAGCTCGTACGGATTATATAATCTCAAAACGATATAATCATGCATAGATCATAAATCATTAAATCAATAAATAATTTTTCTAAAAGTAAATTCTGAAACCCCGGCATAAAATAATTCATAATTTGGTGGTAATTGCATTTGTTTCATAATAAGGCAAATATAATAAACAAAACTGCGTACAAACTTGTTTTTAATTCATTAAGAATTTCTGCACGTTTTTCTTTATACCACAAACGGTGCAGTGCTCTACTTGGATTATAATGAGCGGTGTAGCCGCGAGAAATTTTGCTCGGTTTACTATACCATCTACATTTATAGTGAAGTGCCTCATTGCTGGTTTTGCTAAATTATTTTTGCGGTGTGTAACTTGTTTCATTGTAACCATTTACTTCAAAGACTTAAACAATCAGTCTCCATTCTTAGTTACACTGAATCTTGGATTCTATTAAAGGTGTAATTATTTTTACTTGTATTTTTCCTCGGTTTTTTTAAATTCATTTTTCAATTCCAAAAAGTCAAATAAGAAACCCTTCTTAGAAAGAAGTTACAATAACATCGAAGAGGATCCAAGAAACTTTTATTTACGAGTGAAAAAACCTGTCGTAACTTTTAATCGACTAATCTTTGGAAGATATCTTTACTATGGTATTCTAAAACAATATGAGTTTTACTATCAGAAGTGTAATGATTACGTAAAAATGAGTAAAAAACAATTCTAAACGTTGTCACTCTAAGCCACAGTATTCATAAAAATAAATTCATTTCTGTGCAAAATAATAAGCCAATATAGAAGCAGTGCTTTTAAAGCACAGTGTTTTCTTATTTCAGTTAATCTGCATGCAATTTTCAAACAAATCAAGCAAGATAACTAAAACTATAATGACAGAAAAATCTGAATCGCTTGAATTGTACTTTTTTAAGGTTTCTATACGTTATCTTAGTACATAAAACATCGACATTAACTTTTTATCCCAAATTGCGTTTTTGCCTTTGTGTAAAAAGGATACAATCAATTTTTTTTCTCCTCTGATTTCAGGTAAATTATGATGATTCTGTAAATCTGCGGAGTATGAAAAGGACGAGGTCGTACAAGTCCCGGAAAACAGACGAGATGCAATCGTCCATGCACTGTTAGAAAATTTTTGAAATTTTAACCACTTTTTAATTACTTTGATTGAAAATTCATTTACTGTGATTGAAATTTGAATTACTATGGTTAAAAATTCATTTACTTTTGGTTGAAAATTCAATTAATTTTGTTGAAAATTCGTTCATTTTGGTTGAAAATTCATTCATTTTGGTTGAAAATTCATTCATTTTGGTTGAAAATTTATTTAATTTTGGTTGAAAATTCAATTACTTTTGTTGAAAATTCATTCACTTTGGTTGAAAATTCATTCATTTTGGTTGAAAATTCATTAATTTTGGTTGAAAATTCAATTACTTTTCGTTCAATATTTATGCAGTTACGGTAATCGTATGAAAATTCAACTAAAATAATTGAAGTTTTTTCTAACAGTTTGCACTCTTTGCAAAGCATTACGTAGTACACATGGGTACCCAACTGTTATACATCTGCAAATGCGGATTTTACGTAAGTGGCGGAAGTCTAATGCGCCTGCGCTCTCAGATCTTTGGATAAAATACATACGTAATTGGTCACGGGGCAAACAATAATGACGAACCACATGGACATTATTTAAGACTTCATTTAAGACCCAGATCCTCCGTTCCATTCATGCACTTCATATCCGCATGAGAACTTCCGCAAATTAAAAATCATTCACAGAAAACGTTATTGCATGTTTTTTTGCAAATGCTAGAAGGCATCAATGCTATTACACTACCGACGGATAGTATCGGACCATCTGTTAGTTTGTTAGTTGCATAAAATCCTCTAATACTGACAATACACACATCAGGGTGGGCCCAAAAAAATATTTTTTAGTTTTTCAATCAGCATAAGGAAAATCTTATTTTATATATAAAAATAGATTTATATGATTTTTTATAGATTTTTAAAATGATATACTCTGTTAGCAGATATGGGTTGAAGTTTGAAAGTTAGAAAAAAGTGATTTTTTCTGTATATTTCTATGCTGCTTTCATATATTTATCTTCGGTATCATTTCCTCCTGTACAAATTCATTTAACGCAATATGCCATATGATTTTTAAAAATATTTCTTGAGGAAAAAAACCTAGTAGTAAATACTTTTACGTAAAGTCACAATAATACTTAATTAAAAACCAGTGTTTTAAAAATAAACTAATGTGGTTAAGAGACGTATTTTTTTTTAATTATCCTTTACAGGTCTTTTAGAATATAAAGACATAAAAATCTAAGAGAATACATCAAAGTATTTAAAATTGTGACTTTATCGCGTCAAGGAGCAAAAGAATATTTTTCATGATTATCGAATTATTGTGTTGTGAGTGATTTCTTCATAGTTTTTTGTATATCAAATTAGTCTTTTCTCCCAGTTTACTAGAATTCGAGAATACTAACTCCTCTTTACAAGTTTAGCCACATTAGTTTATCTTTGAAACACTGGTTTTTAAGTAAAATTGTGATTGTAATTGTAATTGTATTTACTCCAGAATTTTTTGTCTCAACAAATATTTTTAAAATCATGTGGTACATTGCGATAAACGAATTCGTAGAGGAGGAAATAATTCTGAAGATAAATTTGGAAGCATCATTGAAGTATGTATATAGAAAAAATCACTTTTCTCGAACTTTCAAACTTCAAATCCTTTCTGCCAACGGAAGATATTGTTTTGAAAATCTATAAAAAATCATTAGAAAAACTATTATGTAGAATAATATTAAATAATTAATTAAATTTAAAATAATTAAATAATTAAATTAATATTAAATAATATTAATATTAAATAATTAAATAATATTAATTAGAAAATATTATGTAGAATAATATTTTTTCCTATCCTGATCGAAAAATTAAAAAAAAATTCGGCCCACCCTAACAGTACCCTAACATTTTTCCTCAAAATAGCTCGAAAGATGTCAAAATTCCACATAAAATCACCTCAAGATGAAGTATTTTTGTCAATTTTTGAGGAAGATATTGTGAAAAGAGGCAAAATTTCCAACTTTTCTTAAATTATAAATAACTCCCGAAATAATAACCGTTTCTAGACATTATTGCGCTCACTTTAAAGTTAAATTGACGTAGAATATGAACAATTATCAACAAAATTATACTGATTTTTCCCTAGATACTGCCAAAGACTGAATTTGGCACAGAAAACTTGTAAAATTTCAATAAATTATTTGTCCAAAAATATTAAAAATCAGCCTATATTACATTTTAATAAATTTTATTAGAATACATAGGAATATTAATTTCTACATTTTATAAAATTAATTTTTCTGAGAACTTGCTTTATTTGAAATTTCGCAAGTTTTTTCCAAGTTCAGTCTCTGGCAGAATCGAGAGAAAGAACTGACGAGTTCTCTTCATATATTCATGAAATTCTATGAATATATATCTTTAATATGAACCCAATGACATTAAAAAATGTTAATTATTTTGTAAGTTATTGAAAGTTTTAGAAAAAATCGAAAAAAGCTCTGTTTTGCATTATTTTCTTACAGAATTGACAAAATCATTTCTTTAAGTTTATGTTAAATGAGTAGAGTTAAATGTTAGAGTTAAATGTTAAATGAATATAGTTAAATGACAAAATCATTTAATTCAGAATTTTGATAGCTTTCGTATTATTTTAGGGAAGAAATTTTATCTCGCAGATTATAAAAAATAAGAACTTATGCATCTCACAAAAAAACAGGTGGTTTCATATTTGTAACCGGAGCTGTATATTTAAATTCTAATACTGCCAGATTAAGATTTTTCTGTAAATGGAAAATATACCTAGCATTTTATGTTTCTCGCCCTAAACATTTGTTGTTTTTGCACAGAAGCCGACAATTTACAATTTTATGATCTGACACGTTTTGAGCGTAACTAGAGATAAATATTTCATTGCAGTGTTATCAAGATCGCTAATTGTCCATAGCTGAGGCATAAATTATGATGTTTTGAGTCTAACGCATCGTTTATTAAAGTGTTTATTGTTTCACGTGCCATATTTATTTAAATAAAATTCAACAGATTACGAAATTATTTTTTTTGTTAATTATTTCTTGTTGAATAATAAATAATTTGTGTGAAGCAATAAATTTAGTGAACATTTTTTTCAAATGATACAGAAATAAGTTATAAATGCATTAAGGTATGCAGTATTCAATAGATGTTAATTAATATATAAAAACAAATCATTTCTCTAAAGTGGAAATTTTCCTTCAATGTTTCAGTTCAATCGATGGAACGATTTGATATCTTTCCAGATTAGATAGTCTGAAAAGAAAGGTGCATAACATGTTGAATTGTTGCAGTGCTAAAAATACTGCTAATGATGTTTGTGAAAGTGAAAAAGTAGGATAAAAATTTAAATATTTTTTTCATTCAATTATAAATATTTAGGCTAGTTGTATACTAGCGTTCTGTTAAAAAATGTAAAATATTCAAAGAGCCCAACCCTCTTCCCCAGAAATAGTTATTAACTTCAGTTTCCATAAGTAGAGAATAATCCTTGTGCATAATTGCAGGATCTTTTTTTACACTTTCATGAATTTTTGTGCCACTTTCCTTCATTATTTTTTCAATTAACCGTACAGCAGACTCGGAAATAATTCATAACCACGAGGTACAATTTTTATCAACACAAGAACATATTTACATTCATGTATGACTATTTGAAGAACATTAACCTGTTTCACGAAGAATGATAAAAGAGAAGATACAAGTTGCCTGAAATTTTTTCGTTTATCCGTATTCCTTCATTTACTCAACAAGATATAAATTATTATCATGGTGCACGATTTTTTTGTCATACCCTAAATTACCTTTGATTATATCCAGAGATAACAATGCATTCAAATTAACATCTCAGTAACTGAAGGAACGAAAAATACCAGACAAAATGTAATTAATTTCATAGTATCTTCAGGGACGAATTGAACTTGGTACAATAAAAACAAGAAACTCAACGAAGCGTTTTGTTTGCTCTTCTTTTTTATAATTGCAAGCAATTTTTTGCAGCGAGCGAAAAACCTTGAACATACAGAATAATAATTTTTAAAAGTATTTTCCTTCGATTTCTTCTGCAGAAGAGCCAGATAAACACAGATGCTTTTAAGAAACTGAAAGTTGACATGAGCAGCCACGTAACCCTTTTATATTCTCCAGAAGGAACAATGTTCAATCAGCTACATAAGAAGTAGAAATCTTATCTGATGATTCTCATTCTCACGAGAAAAATATTGTATCTAAGTAGTCCATTATTAGGTTATACAACTACTGTATGCCTTATTGTTATAATTTTCTGTAATTTAGGAAAAAGGTGAAAAAATAAGTTTGACAAACGAGCTTAAAGATTTAATTTTTATAACATCTTTAAAATAATGGCTCAACAAGATCTCGTTTATAACGTGATAACCAACAATTTAAAATCAGTTTCTTCTACAGTAACTGTACCTAATTTCTCGGTCAATTACCACCTAAGGATAATTAAAAGTGCAGCTACATTGTTTTGCTGCTAATCACTGCAGTTGCAGATTTCTCTCAACGATTTGTCCTCGCGTTTTGCTTGCTAGTATGCGTGAAAAAATCGTGTAAAGAAAGCGAAGAAGACTCTTCGTAGTTGGTGGCACGAAGAGAACGACCTTCCCTCTTACTTATTAGACAAGTGGAGCCGGTTTTTCATTCTCCAATCGACCGTACGTGCGCTTAAATCGAACTGGATCCTTTCTGTCGATCACAGACGTTCACGTTTTATCGATAATCAAAGAGAACTGACTACGAATTCTACAACATTTCGTTCTCTTTATAGTACTTCAAGAATGAAAGTACATAACAGTAGCAACTGTGCATACCACCATAAAGTGTCCAAGGATATCGTTCAAACGACATTTATAGAAATGCAATTGATACTAAACGCACCTATTTATTTATCATATGTTAATTTTCAATTCATGTGAGTTATAGAGATTAAACAACATTCCACAATAACTGTCTGTATCTGCACTAAGAAAACAATTTTGTTGATTCAACAAAATCTTTTAGTTGATATAAATTAGAGGTTTATAGTTCGCCCGTTCGAATTTTCAATGCAAATTGGTACCTTTCCGGACCCGTTTAGAACATTGAATTTTTCGAAATTGAGTTTAATTCAAGAATAAATTGAAACTTCTAAGCTCTCTTCGAATGCAAGATTTCTCGAAATTCAGTTGGGTTTGAAATTAAATCCATCTGAAATGCAATTTCTACTTGAAAAATTCGAATCGAACATTCAAATCGACGATTCGAATTTTTCGAGTTGGAATTGCATTTCAGATGGATTTAATTTCAAACCCAACTGAATAATTTCGATTTCAAGAAATCTTTCATTTGAAGAGAGCTTAGAAGCTTCAATTTCTTCTTGAATTAAACTCTATTTCGAAAAATTCAATGTTCTAAACGTAGCCTAAAAGGTACCAATTTGCATTGAAAATTCGAACTGACGAACTGTACACCTCAAATTTAAACAAAAATTTGGTTGGATGAACCAACCAAATTTTGGTTAAACCAACCAAATTTGAATTGACCGTATAACAATCAAATTCTTTGGTTGAACCAACAAAAAATTTAATTGGTTCAACCAAATATTTTTTTAGAGTGTGATAAAAAGGTACTTTTTAAATACGTGATCAATCAGGGTTACAACTTTATCTAACTATTATCCGATTTGAGGCTAAAAATTGGTGGGCATCTTTATTTCATCACATCCCACACTCAGAAAAAAATTTTATTTGAATCAAACACACTGCTTCTTTGAATAGACACAAATATTTAGCTATTTCAAACAAAGTTTCGTTGATTCAAATAAATATATATTAGATTTAAATAAATGCTTGGTTTAATCTAATATATTTTTTGATCGGGCAGAAAATTTGGTTGAATAAATCTAATTTTTGATTGTGTCAACTAAAACATTGTTTGATTCAATCAAAACTTTGGTTGACCATATATCAATTCATTTATTTGGTTGTTTCAAACAAATTTTCTTTAAATCAAACAAAATTTTTTTCTGAGTGCATGAAATTGCGGAGGGGGGCAGAAGCCAAACATTTCAAAAAATTTTAAAATAATGAAAGCCTTACTATTCTATATTTATGGAATTACCCCATCTGAATCAATTTTCAACCAAAAGTAAATGAATTTTCAATCAAAATGAGGGAATTTTTAACTAAAATAAATGAATTTTCAATCAAAAGTAAATGAATTTTCAACCTTAGTAAATGAAATTTCAAACCATCACCAGTATGATCGCACAACTTGATTTTTTAAATTCCCTGGCTTTTCCCTGACTTTTCCATGTACAATTTTTAATTTTCCCTGCCCATTAATATTTAAGCCTCAAGAATCTGAATTTTAATTTTAAAATAGTACAATAATATCTTTAATACCTTAATTATTCCTTTTCAAATAAGAAATACTATAAAACTTTTTAAAATAATTTTAACTAAATTGAGTATCTTAAAATTTCTTGAAATCTCTCCAAAATCCTTAGAAATTCTTTGAAAATACATCAAAAACTCTTGAAATCCCTAAAAATTCTATGAACTCTCTTGAAGTCTTTTAAAATACCCCAAAATCCCTTGAAATTCCAAAAGACTGCAATAGATTTCAAAAAACTTTCAAGGACTTTCAGGAATTTAAAAACATTTCAAGAGATTCCAAAGATTTTAAAGGATTTAAAAGAGTTCTACAGATTGTAAGGGCTTACAAAAGATACAAACAGATTTTTAATGATTTCAAGAGTTTTAAAGTGACTTCAGAAGATTTCAAAATATTTTGAGATTTCACCTGATTTCAAGAGTGAACAACTCCTCGAAATTCCTTTAAAATCTCTTGAAACTCTTTAAAATTCCTCAAAATCCAATCTGATCTCTTAAAATTCCTTAAAATCCCATGAAATCGCGGAAATATCTTGTAATTCCGGAAAAATCGATGAAACATCTTGCAATACCACGAAATCCCTTCAAGTTTCTAAAAATCTTTTCAAATCCATTGAAATTCCTGAAAATTCCAAGAAATCTTTTGAATCACTTAAAATTCCTTAAAGGTTCATCTAATGTCTTGGCATTTCTTAAAATTCCTTAAAATCCCATAGAATTTCGTGAAATTCCTTACAAATCTTGAAATACCTTCAAATTCCTAAAAAATTATCGAAAATCCAGAGAAATTCCTGGAAAATCCAAAATATCTTTTGAAATCCTGTAAAAATCCTAAAAATTCCCAGGAATTGGTTGAAATCCATGAAAATTTTTTAAATTATTTTGAGTTTTCTGATTTTTTTTCAATTTTTTAAAATACTTTAAAATCCATTGAAATTTTTTTAAATCCCTTGAAATTCTTTTAAAAACCATGAAAACTTTTGAAATCTCTAGATATTCCGCTCAATTTTTTTAAAACCTTTGAAATCAGCGTGTAACTAAATATTTTGCCGCATATATTTCTCAAAACTTTCAGGTTTTCATTCCATAATAATTTTAACATATCCATCTACATAAAATCTTGTCTCTATACGCATATAATTAAGTAAAATAATTGCCTCTTAGTTCAATAATTACTTGAAATACAAAATACACTATTGACAATGTTATTTTTAGGTGCTTTTAATTATGTTACTTCCAATAGTTTTTTTTGAACATAATAATAATAATAAAATGAATTATAAGAATAGAAATTACGATTCTTTAAAAGTATGGAATATATTATCCCTGACACATGATTGATAAGAAAAGTATAGGTAAATCTACTTTTTGAAAAAATTGAGATAATTGTTTCTATGTGTTTGGAATACCATAAATTTAAGAAACAATATTCCATTATAAAGATAATTAGTAGTTAACCCAGTTAATTTTTTTTGCGTAATTTTTAATTTTACTACTAATGAAAAAAAAACAGGAAAATATCGTCAGTCATCAGGTTCTTCTAAAATGAAATGCATGTCTTTTAATAAAAAAGCAACTGTTATGAAATTTATGGATACAATCGAAAAGGCTATGTCCACGCATTGTAACTCTTGTCTGTTAATGAGTTGAATACCATTTAGTGTTCAGCTGCACGCAATATGAAAGGGTGAAAGATGATATCATTGTTGTCAACTGTAAATGGGGAATGAAGTGAATTCCTGAAGCTAATATATGCGTTACGTATGCCTTTTGCATCTGCACACATTCACGTGACAATAAATTAATAAGTAATGTATTCACGAATAATATGATGTATGTTGTTCGGTGAATATCAGTATTGTTAATTACGAATTTTTTGCATTGGCGAAGTGTCATTGTTTCATGGAAAACTGTTTCTATATCGCTTGATATGAATGTATGAAAAATAGAGTATAATTTATAAATTTATAATACTT
This sequence comes from Euceroptres primus, assembly GCA_037177015.1. Lineage (NCBI taxonomy): Eukaryota > Metazoa > Arthropoda > Insecta > Hymenoptera > Figitidae > Euceroptres > Euceroptres primus. The sequence continues at coordinate 984 of JBAGKK010256068.1, read as the reverse complement.
TCATAATTTTATTATTATTGTTTTCATTATTTCATAATTATTATTATTTATTACTTATAATAATAATTATTATTATTATTTATAATTGTTATTGTTCATTATTTCATAATTTTTTTTACAATTAATCAGATTTGTTTTATGGTATTGATATGGTTTTATTGATATGATTTTATGATTGATATGGTAACATGTTACCATATCTAATTTAAAATTACTTTTTCAATGATTGTATTTCTAGAAATTTTATATTTTACTTTGAATATTTTTTAACATTATTAAAATTTGTTTCCAACTTTCAGATTTTTTGGAAACTTTTATCGAAACCATTCTAATTAATGAGAAACATATTATGGATTTCAAATGAGTCACTGTATTTAGAGGTATGAATTATCTTTTACATCTGATGGTGTAAATAACAATTGCAGAAGATCTTGATTTGTCAAAAATACATAACACTCTTATGTTGTTTTATTTTCAAAATTTAAAATTATGTCCAGATTATGATACTCTTAATGAAAGAAATAAATAAAAATTAAAAAATAAATAACGATTCTCTAATTTCTTTAATGATTAAATCAACTGAACATCTCATTTTCCAAAGGATGCATTAATGGAGTATAGCTTGCCTCTTATTTAAAGACTCTTAGCTTCGAACGTTTTCTCTTTCTTTAAAAAGTAATCAATATGAAATGAGGAAATGTCTCAAGATGTGAATTAATAAGAATAAAAAAACAAAATATTTTTCTGTTGACCGTAACTAGAAATGAGACACCTATTGCAAATTGAGGAAAAATTTCTGGTTGTCTTCCTGTATATTCTATAAAATAGAATTGAAGAAGAATTTCATCTTGTTTTAACAGATTATGATTACAGAATTCGTTATAATATATGCATTGTTCAATAATTTATTATTGATGATATAATATATATATATATATATATATATATATATATATATATATATATATATATGATATAATAATA
>JBAGKK010255968.1:0-21007 GCA_037177015.1 Euceroptres primus | reverse complement strand
TTTCTATGTCAATAGTTGTTTGAAAATACAGGCTTTATTTAAATACAGAAATCTTTCTGTTTTGTTGGAAACTGACGAATTAAAGCGCTATAGATTTTTTCCCTATCTACTGTTGGGTGGTTTCCCCTATTCAAATTTTTTTTGTTTATGATAAAGATCATAAAACGCGTGAAAAGGAAATCCATTGATCATCAATTTATTCAAATAGGTTTTATCGAGTTCATTAATTTCGAACCATCTCAATATTTTACTTTATTTATTAACTAATTTGTTTAATTGTTTTTTAATGAACTATTATTTTTTAATAAACTTTCCCTGTGTTTCAATATTTGACATAGAAGAATCATAACTCAAAATTTCTAAAAATAATAATTAACTACAGTTTCCTGACACGTTTATTCCTTGAAGGAGGACGTTTAGAACTTTCTACCGTCAAATTCTCGAGGTTATCCATGAGAACAGAAGTATGTCATCACAGTTAGTATTGTTGGTGTTAAAAGTTTGTGAATAGCCCCCGAAACAATTTACAGCTCCTGGAAACAATTTATAGCCGTCTAAATTTAAATATCAAAAATGATAAGTTACACCTTTATTAAATTGTAAAATAAGATCTAAATATTTTTTAATCACTGGAAAAAAATTGTCAATTGATTTCAGTATATTTTCACGATTTAAAATTTACTTTTTTAAATATAATTCAAGTGAAATGCACTTAAACTTTCAGTCATTAAGTTTATAAATTCCTTTAATTTGGAACACCTAACTTATAAAGAAGCTTGCAGAATTAATGCTCGTAGAAGATTTAAAAAATGGAGCTACTTATCGTACATATTCACTCAGTCTCTCTACTCGGGTATATTAATTTATATTCATGCAGTCCGTTTATGAAAGACACGAAAAGCTATTGAATATGCATGCACAGAGACAGCCAAACATACTCTGGACGTCTTCCACTTTTCCTAGTAAAAAAAAATGTAAAAATTTGTCAAAAGTACTGGAATTAATTAATTTCAATGAAAGAACCAAATAGTCGTTTGTGGAATTGAAAATCTCTTTGATTTACTTCCTCACGTTTAGTTTCTTTTTCTGTTAGCATATGTAGTGTTAGCAAATAGTGTTAGCTTTATAGTGCACGCAATGGAAAGGATGTAACAGATAAATCTCCCAGTAGGTATGGACAGTAATGGTTAGCCGTCGCATCGAGGTGAAAGCGATAGGTTCAACACGCTGAATCAGTATAATCAATGAGGACGATATCATATTGTGAAGGTTATTTTACTGACCGATACAACCTGTAATTTCTGTTAATTAATGTCGTTTAATAATACACCGGTAAATTTTATGTTTCAAAATTGATTTGTAGAGATTGATAATGGATTGACAAATATTTTTATTTTTCTTGTAATCCTTAGTAAGTAGTGACTTCAGAATTTTAAAATGTTTAGATGTCTAAATATTCTTTTGTCAATTCCTACGGAAAATGTATTGATGTTTAAGATTTATTAAATTTTGTTGAAAGGAGATGGAGCTCGCAAAAGTATGTTTAAAGAAAGCTTTTTTAGATGGTTTTTAAAGACGGTTGAATTTCAAAGCTATTAAATTTGAAAATGGAGAACTGAGAAGACTGAAACAAAAAGAGAACAATTCAATTAGATGCTGTTTCTAGAATGTTTTTTAAAATTATTTTCATCTTACAGGGGCTGACGCAAATTCAGTCTTTCCTTGAAACAAGAAGATGGTAACTGAAATAGAAGTTCAATGGAAGAAGCTAAGCTGGAGTTAAGAGAGAAATATTTTCTTACACAATGATCTTGTTTTATCTCAAGCTGTCTTCTTACTTGGATAGTCAATAGAGTTTAATCAATTGCAATAGCAGCAGAACTGAATTTATCACAAGCACCATTATCAAATTATCTTAAATATCGCGTATCTCTCTCACAATATATTTGGATTATTCTCCACGCAGAGAGCACTTTCGAAAAAAGTAAATTTTTTTCGAAAATTTTTTCAAAATTATTTTCTTTAGTATACATATTAGGTTCACTAACATTAAAACAAAAACCAGTAAAAGTCTTCATGATACAAATTTATTTGAAAGGCTTGTGAAGGCTTCTGACGTCGCACGCATTTTCCATCTTCTTGTAACTAGAATTATTCCTCAATAAAGTAAAAAAATGCAATAACATAATTATTTCTAGAAAATAATTAAAATATTTCTATAATAAAATTTTTAGAGATTCCTTAGAGATTTTAGAGATAAAGTTTCCTCTTTCGACAAATTCTTTTTGGACTTTCTGGGACAATTGATTAAATGATAATCTTATCTATCTTTATTATTGAAAGTTGAGCTTTTGTCTTTCTCAAGCTTTATTTGAGCTTTATCTTTTTCATTGGCGTTTTTATTAATTTTTTGACGCCTTTCTCTTGCCGCCTTTCTCTTACAGCCTTAGCCCTTTTTTCTTTTCTTAATCTTTCCTCTTTTTTAAAAAATTTTACTGGTGGATTAGATTTTTGCCTTTTATCTTTGGTCAATTCGATGTGTATTTTTCTATTAAAAACATATAATTATATATTCTAAAAAAAGTTATCATTTATAAATAAATACCATTACCACGAAACACAGTTTCCATGAAAAATATAATAAATTTATACTTTTAATTTAATTAATTAAATAAGTACAACTTCCACAACACACTTATAATGATAAACATTTACATTTTTACTGAAATTACGTATAAATAAACAACAAGCATTAGGAATATCACTCGTAAACGCGTATAAACACGCCGGTATAAACCTAACCTCAATTTGTCTAACGAAATTCAGGATCGCATCAAGTCGTAAAATTGGTTCTTCAATTACATTTTTTTCATTTAAAAATTATATTATTGGTTTATTTCGACTCTTTTATAACTAAAACAGAATTATTTATGCAAAAGAATTTCTTTTTATTACTTTTTTGTAAAGTTTTTTCGGAAGGGTTCCATTTATTATCGGCCCAGTTTTGACAAGCCAAAAGTAAGGTTACGTCGATGGATGTTACGTCGATGGAAAACAACACAAAAACTGTTCCTAAAGTTTTAAAGTAGAATGAATTGTAAAATTATTTCTCCCGTTCTGATATACATTTTTATCCTTTATTCATTAACTTTTGTTAAAAAATATAAAAGTTATTGCAAGTTGCGTTGATGGATACTAATAAAAATACGCAAGATTTTCTTCGACTTTTTTTTTATTCGCGAAGAAAGTTCTTAATATCTACTCTTAAAACTTGAAGGGTGAGCATTGAGATATTTTTTCTTGAATCCTACGCCAAAACAGTAGCTAAAAAGGTATTCCTAGTTTTCAAATGACAGCTGTTTATGTTAGGGATGGGCGATACTTTGTTAAAAGACTCGATACCCGAGAATCGATACTTACCTAACTGTCGATCTCGATTCCGATACAGTATCGGCCGAAAAATTATCGATACTAAAGCGTCGATACCACCGATACTTTTAGAGGAGGAGTAAGGGGGACAAGAAGAGGGTATAATCTCTCTCTCTCTCTCTCTCTCTTTCTCTCTCTCTCTCTCTCTCTCTCTCCTCTTACACATGGAGTGTCGATACCAAGCCAAAAAGTATCGATACACCGATACATCGACCTTCTAAGTATCGGTATCGAGTATTGAAGTATCGAGAACAAAGTACTCGATACTTAAAGTATCGGACCGGTATTGCCCATCCCTAGTTTATGTATCGGCGTAACTTCAAAAATATTTTCGAAGACATATTTGCGTGCATATCGTGCTTTTATAGTGTATATTGCATTAAAATAAAAATATCAGGCATAATAATTGTACTTTTTGAGTTTATCTTTAAGATTCTTAAGCATAAATGTTAAAGTAGTTCATTATTTATTTCCTACGTGACCCCAAAATATGCCTCAGGCATGTGTGAACATCTCTTAAAACCATTTTTTGAGTACATAATATTGTTTTACTCTGACTCACAATAATATAATCTAATCTTTATTGCGGAACTTATTATGAGGTACTGAGATGAAGATCTGGACCAAGTTTTACAATAATACCACCAGTAGTTTTCATAATATAATCAATGGACATCAAAGTGCCCCGTCTGTGGAGAATTACTCATTTGTTGACTATCAACAAATATTTTTCAATTTCTTTCAGTCTTCTTTCTTTTGGTAATAAAGTCCCAAGCTGTGGTCCATTTTGCCCCAGTCTCCTAAGTAATAATGGTCAATTCAACATCATACTTGCGGATGTAGGGTACGGAAGCCACTATTGTTTACAAGCAGACAAAAACGACCATGTCGCAACCAGAGAGCTTAGAGCTTACAGCTGGTATATTTGGACGCAGGTATAAGGTTTGAAGAAATCAGGATACCGTTGGCGTTGGCTCTATTTCGAAATAAGAGGAAATGGTGAGGAAAGCTGACAGAATAGGAAGCAGACTCTCCCAGGAGAATCCATATGAATTATGGAAGGCAAGTAGCAGTACGTCAAAACTGTCGACAACCACCCATAGTAATAAAGCATTGTACTTGCCTAGTTGGCAATAAAGGGTTTGCGTGCTGCGTATCGTAAATCCATCACTAAAATTCACTACTCTCTTTTGCGCAAACTAGGATCTAAATAATTTGGCACCCATAAAAATACTCAGCGCACAACATAAGCACTCGGTGTCCTACATATCGCGATAGGTCATAACTTCCAAATCCTTTGTTCACGACACTCATCGTCGACCACCGTTAGCAAGCAATGTGTGAGGGTCGGCATAGTTTTCAAGGGGTAGTAAAGACGATCCTAGCGTGCACGTACCACGTATCGTGCCAGGTTGTAAACCCTTAAACTCCCTTTTTTCACCCCGTACCACCATCGGATTAGAGTGTTTGAACAAACGCCTCGTTAAAACTTCCAAGATTGATGTACTCTTTTCGTTAGTGGGTTCAAATCGATCTATATCACTAAATAACCGTCAAGAATAAAGACGAAAAGTGCAGCCAACATATTCTCCTTTACGGACTACTTTTAACAAGGCCATTTTTCTTCGATTTCGTCCCTTAGATCATCTTTAGTAACCTCTTCCAGGCTCCTCAAGTTTCCAGACTCTCTGAAGCTTTTTTATTTCCATTTCACGCCCTGGTTTTTTATTTTAAATTGCAGTAACCTAGTTTTTATCAGCCTGTGTGAACTTAGTGACTTCGATTCTAAAAATTGATTTGTTATGCAAATAATGGCAAAGGACCACGCACCAAATGTATAGGAATTGGGTTTCAGCGAAATTGGCTGGGACTATTATATGTTTTAGTACAAGTGATGATGATCAGAAAATTATAATAGCAAAAGTTGATTCTGTGGACAGTTTTTTGTCTAGCAGAGCTTAAAAATCACTTATTAAGCGCTTTTCTTAATAAAAAAGTGATTTCCAAGCTCTGCATTGTTAGAAAAATCTGTATTAAGCTTTATGGTAGGTGAAGCAAATATGCAGTACGGACATTGGACACGCATATTAAATTTAATATAAAAGTATTTTAAACCTAATACAAAATGTATTAGTTTTAATATAAATGTGTAGTAAGTTTAATGTACCTCTTACAGCGAAGGGATATCCCTGAGACGTTTCTAGGATATCTCAACGGACTCTGAGGATATCCTAACTAGTCGCAAAGATATCTCGCTACATCTCACGGACATTCCAGAGATATTGACATTTCCGCCTTTGAAGATACTTTCATTTATCTCGAACACGATGTCCTCAAGATATCTCACATATCTGCAACAGATACTATAAATATCCCTATGATGTCCTCTGAATGTCCCCAGGATATCTCTAAAATATGCTGCTGATAAAATGAAATGATAAGTTGAAATTTAATGTGAAAAAACAATTTTATAAATTTTAAATCGTTCAAGCTCATACAGATATATATAATATTTCTTTATAATTATAATATCCAGGGATGGGTAGTAACTAGTTAAAAGTAACTAGTTACATTAACTAGTTACTTTTTTGGGGTAACGATGATGGTAACGAAGTTACTTTTGTAAATAGGTAACGAATTGGTAACTACACTCATCGTTAGACTATGGGCCCCTAGATTATGGGCCACCTTCATGGTCGTTCAGGCTTCACTGATTCTGTCCCCCCGCTCCTGAGCGTCCCGCGACGACGCCATCGCTCGGGCAGTCAGGGCCGCCAGACGTTGTTTACATCACGACTCTCTGCGCATTTACTTTTGTACGTCCAGAGACTATATACGCGGTCCTTAATGTTGACATAAGACTGCTCGCTCGTCGCTTTAAATCCTGTTCAAACTGGAGTATAATAGCATTAGATTTTGGACTGTTTACCCCCGAGCCTGGCCCATAATCTAACGATGAGTGTAGTTACATTTTTTTCAGTAAGAGTAACTATAAAAATCGTTACTTTTCTCGTTACTTTCGAAATATAGTACAGAGTTTTTTTTATTACGACACTCAATATAGTTTATTACTTTGGCAAAGATTTTTTCATTTCGGCTATTCGAATGGTGGCGACGTACATATATTTCTTAAATATAAAAGTAACGAAAAAAAGTAACGACATTTACTTTTTTTCCAAAAGTAACTTAGAAAAAGTTATATTTTGAAAGGGTAACGATATCAGTAACTAGCTACTTTTTTCGTGATGTAACTATAACGGTAACTAGTTCCTTTTAAAAAGTAACTTACCCATCCCTGATTAATATTTATAAGATGATTTTTCTACCACATATAATCCGTCGAATAGATTTTAAAAATAATCAATCTTAAATTTATACACACTACACACTATACACACTACTCAGTTGTCAATACAAAAGCATACATTTCACGTCTGGTTATTCTACATAGCCCATGTATGATTACAATTATTTTACACAATTAAAAAGTATGCATACCTGTGAACTTGGATAAAAGAAGTCTAGCAAAATGTAATTTTTAAATTTTAAATTTTTACTAACAATTGTATTGTTATAAACAATTGTAGGTGATTTTTAATCGATTTTGGATATTTATTAAATGATTTTCGTTTTCAATCCAATTTAAAGTAATATTCAAATATTAGGAAACAAAAACAAATATATTTCTTATGGTTATAAACAAATTTTATAAACAAATGCGCAGTTTGAGCAATTTTTAAGAGTTTGAGGTACTTCTTTTTAAAACGTGCTTTGTTTGACTTGCCAGTGATGCTTCAATAAACTATATTGCCACTTCATATCGAATGCGATTGTTGTAAACAAATTTTATACACAAATGACCAGTTTGAGCAATTTTTGAGAGTTTGAGCTACTTCTTTTTAAATGTGTCTTATTTGACCTGCTAGTTATGCTTCAGTAAGCTATACTGTCATTTCATAACAAGTGTGATTGTTATAAAAAAATTTTATAAACAAATGCACAGGTTAAACAATTTTTAAGAGTGTCAAGTACTTTTTTTTGTTGGGCTTGCCAATATTGCATTAATACAGTTCGGTGTTATTATAGGATAAATATCAAAAGGATCTTAGTTTTCTTTAACTAATAGTTCCTGAACAAAGAGCGTTTCTAAAAAAAATACCTAAAACTCTTAAAAATTGCTCAAACTGAGCATTTATTTATAAAAGTTGTTTATAACAATCACAGTTGTTATGAAATAACAATATAGTTCACTGAAGCATAACTGGCAAGTCAAACAAAACACGTTTTAAAAAAAAGTACCTCAAGCATTAAAAAATTGCTCAAACTAGGCATTTGTTTATAAGATTTGTTTATAACAATAAGAAATATATTTATTTTTGTTTTTTAATGTTTGAATATTATTTTAAATTTATTTGAAAACGAAAATCACTTAATAAATATCCAAAATCATTCAAAAATCACCTACCATTGTTTATAATAATACAATTGTTAGTAACAAATTATTTGTAATAAACTATCAAGTTATGCTTGGCTAACGTTTATTTATCAACTACACACTAATATCAATCATTTTGAATTAATTACGTGTTATTAAAGCAACAATATCTTAAATTTTACAATTTTTTTCAACTTTATGTTTAAATAAAGTAAATAAACGATTTTTTTAATTGACCTCAAGGGACCTCTTAAGAAATTAGTTAACTTTAATTTTTAAAAAAAAGTTGAAATCGATTGAAAATTGTAGCCGGAATCTGCCGGAATCGTATTTTGAACATTTTTTTTGTCATTTTACCCCACTGTACGGCGTCAATATCGGCAGGAAGTACAAAAACGGTCTATTTTGTAATTTATTTTATTGTTTGCAGACAGAAAGAAGACAGAAAACAAAATTTATTTATAAAATTCAATAAATACCTAAAAACAATCGATTAATAATATGAACAATAATTAAACGAATCGTCAGAATGAATTAGTAACAAAGAAGTATTCTTAAGTGGAACTTTATCAGGGTGGCGATTCATCCGCCGATTTCAAATACTTGGCCATTTCCCGGTTTTTTCTGGTTACATTAGTAACTTTTCCAGGTCAAGGCAAAGACATTATTTGATTATTTTAAGTAAACCCATAACTTTTATTATTAAATCACAATTTATTTGACATTAGGTATATAATTTGATGCTTAAAATTCGAAATTCGAAGAACTATATATTAGGGATATTCTTGGGACATTTTACAGATATCTTGTAGATATCTTATTTCATAAAATTCTGATATCCCGGGGCTATCCCTTTGCATTACAATATTACAGCTTACATTTATAAAATTGGGACATATATAGAATATCTCCAGGATATCTCGTCATATCTTCAAGATGGCCCACATATATTGGCATTTCCGCCCTATTAGATATTATCAGATATCACTTTAGATATCCGAAGGATTTTCCATGGATATCTTGGGATATAAATTGGACCTAAACGGAATATTCCGCCGATATTCATTGCTATAAGGGATATTGTATATTAATGGTCAGCTAAGGTACAGTTTAATAAAATTAAGATACATGTACATTAATCTTAAAAATTATGCCCTCATAGCAAAAGAATATCCATGGGTTATTCTCAGATATCCATGGGATATCTTCAGGATATCCCGACGGGATATCGGATTCTCCTGAAATAGTCCCCAGAATATCCTGGGACGTTCCTCGGATATTCCAGGGATATCTTCATTTCCTCCCCTTAGGATATCCTGATCGGGATATTCTGTGGATATTGTAATAGTGTCCTGCGAATACCGCCCCGTCTTACTATTTGAAAGCAGAATAAATTTCAGTGTTGCTGAACAATGCAAATAAGAAAAATATAAGTATACTTATTTTTCTAGAATTAAATTTTATTCACTAAAAAGAGTTTTGTCAATTATGAACGTAACCTAGCAAATATTGATTCTCTCAATCCACGATGCTAAGAAAAAAATTTAACATGTTAAATTTTAATGTTTTAATCGGCAATTAAATTATTCTTAAAGTAACTACAACCACGCAAAAACACTATTTATCTAATAAAATATCATTTCACTTGGCTACCTACTTTGCACTCTCCTCGTAAATCGTCGACTTGCACGCATTCTTTTTTGAGGTTATGTTAACTTCCACCCATTTTTAAACCATATATTTGGTTAATTTAAAAAAAAATTATTTTTAGAAAGAATTGACATTTGATACTGAATACAAAGTGCGAAAAATTAACCACGTGAATATTATTTTTAGAAAGAACTAAAATAATGTAAAGTGTTGCAACAATTTGGATATCCTCTGGAACCCAGGGATATTTTAAAAATCCTGGGTAATCCGCAGGATATTCTGCGGATATCCGACTTCATAAATACTGGACATCCTCGGGACATCGTAGGGTTATGTCTAGGATATCCTGCAGATATCCGAGGAATATCACGCATACTAAATTCAGGATATATCATGGATATCCATGGTACATCTCGCGGATATCCTGGGATATCTCTGGATGTCCCACTGATATTTTTATTTCCGTCCTCTGGAATATCCTGAAAATAACCTGGGGAAATCGCTAAGAAATCATATGGATATTCTGGGACGTTTTCAGGATATCCTGCGGATATCCCTTGCTATGGCGATGTGTATATAAAATTTAAGATAATTTCTAACAATGTGCTAGACAAAAAACTATGCATAGAATCAACTTTTGGTATTAGAATTTATTTTCTGATCAGCATCACTTGAACTAAAAAATAGCATAGCCCTAGCCAATTTCTCCAAAACCCAATTCCTTTACATTTGGTACGGCTTCCTTTTGTATTTCAATTCAACAAAGTTTGTTTATATCGAACAAAATTTATGCATTAAAAAAAATTCCGGTTATTTTAACTAAACATTTTTTTGAGTGTTTAAAATAAACAAATCCTTTGTTTAAATCAAATATGTTATGTTATATGCGGCCAAACAAATGATTTATTTATTTTAAACATAATATTTCTTAAATTTAAATGTTTTTTTTATTCACAGATAAAATTTGTTTAATTCAAATATTTTGTGCAAATCAAGTAATTTTTTTTGTCTGATCCGAGTATGGATCATTGCGAGATAAATATGAATCAAAATTTGAGCCCTGTAATTCTGTTGTAAAAAAACACAACTTTATAATGGAAATGTCATTTAGTATTTTTAATTGGAATGTTCTGATTACAAAATTTCTTAATCTGAACCATTCTTAATTACTTTTTTCCACTTTCTATTTTTAATATCTTCTTTAAATTATAGTTACCGTTTCTTTTATTGTCTTAATCCGCCTCTTAAATACTCTCACAAATTTCTGAAATTGAATTTGCTCCATTTTACATCTGTGATTTTGAATTACATTCCAATTGTCGATGATTTGATAAATTAATATTTAATTAAACATTATCCCAACCTTAATTTATCATAAGCAATCGATTCTGTGTTTATTTAAAATTAAAATTTTAAATTTAAATTTTTTAATTGAAAAATTGAAAAAATTGAATTTTTGAATTTTTAATGCACGATCGAATCGAATCTCGATGTCTCAAATAAATCGATAATCGAAATGGCGATATGGGCGGTGTCTCTTTCCAAAAGTGCAACCGCTCTTTACAGGTTCAGAACTTTTTTGGAGTTTTTTGATCCCATCAGTCGAGAAACTTACACATTTTGGGAAATTATGTTCCGGGAGATGATTCCACACAGACGGAATAATAAATTTATTATGGAAATCGTCTCAAAATTCGTAAATTTAGACTTGTAGTTGGGTTAACAAAGTTTCTTTAAAAACGTTTCTTTTTACTAAAATATGCCTTGTCAGGAGTATTTTATTGAGCTAGAAGCAATTTTCGACGTAAATTTGATTAAGAACGAACGATTTTAGCGCTTTTTTGGTGAAAAAGGTTGAAATTTGAGAAGAGTTGACAGCGCATGCGCGAAGTTCTGGATGGCGACTCGTCCGGTTTGTAAGGCGCAGTCAGATACAAACATTCAAAATAGCGACACTCGTGTAGTTTTTCTCGGTCGGAAAAGTGATATTTTATCAAAAATCGTCGTTCGAAATGTGATGCCACGCAAGTGAAATAATAAATTCGTGAATGAAATTGTCGCTGGACTGGAAAATCAGAAAATTTAACGTTGGACCAGAAGTTTCTTTTAAATCGGTTTTGGTTTTAATTCGGGAGTATTTTATCTATTCGAGTATTCGGGAGTGTTTTATTCAGTTTAATTTAATTGTTGATGAGAATTTGTTTGTCAAGAGTGTTTTTTTTTGTATTCGGATTAATCGGGAGTGTTCGATGATTTTGAGGTTATGTTAACCTTTCATTGTTTATTCCGTTTATTCCTTCCGGGAAAGCTAGTATTTGTGCAGAAAAATGAATCGCATCTTGACATTTCATGTTAAAAGAAAAATCAACAATCGAAATAAAGGTCAGAATAATTCATTATTAATTTATTATACTGCAATCTGGTCTTTATTAAATCCTTCAGTGCCTAAGAATGATTTTTTTCAATCGTTCGAAAATATTTTATAGATTCGTATTGCCCCCTGCTTATTAAAAGTATTTGATAAATAACGTTTTATATCCATATTGAAATGAATGCGCACAAAAGGAAAATTTCTTTTACCTAAAATAGGTGAAAATATATTACCTAAGACATTATAAGCACACAAAATAAAACAGGTCGCGAGAAAATATATTTTATGTTACTTTCAAGAATTGCAATTGGTACCTTTTAAAAGAGAAAAGATTAGGTACTTTTCATGAGAAAAATTTTGGAACATACACAAGTTGGTTATTTACAAAATTTTAACTTTTGACCAAACTTCTTTTTCTTAAAGCTTCTTACTAATTTTTTTAAATTGTACATTTTTTATGAATCATTCAATGTTTAAAAATAATTTTTTAACATCTGAAGTAATTTAAAAATCCTTTTTCTTAAAGAATTTTTTTTAAAAAAGGTTAATATTTGATAAATAGTGTAATTATTGCAAAGTTGGATTAGGTCAAGTTTGCAGAAAAAACGCGTGTTCAAGATGAACCAAAAAAAATTTTTAAATGATGTGCAACAAAAATGAACCATTTATAATAAAAACTCAACTTTTTTAAAATTTACCATCATTATCTCTCGAAAGTCCTTGGACTCATTTAAAAGATAATTTTCCATACAATTTAATAATTAATTAAAAATCTCAACAATTTTTCCCACTCAAAAGTTAAAAGCTTGACGTTAGAAAGTAAAATTTCAACAATTCTTGGTACTAATTTTTTCCAAAAATCCTTGTTGTTGAAAAAATATCAAACTGCATAATAGCTTTATTACTTTGAGTCTTGTTCGCAATAGTCTCTTTTACGCCATCTATTGATTTTGAATGCTTTTCTGAAATTTTTTTAATTTTATTTATTTCTTGTATTATTAAAATTCTATGGAACATTATCTTTAAACTGAGTCCATGAACCTTAAGAATTTAAGAATTTTTATGGGTGTTTCCCAAAAAGTTGACCATATTAGACCACGAAATTTTCGAAAAAAATAATTATTCCATACCGCCTAAAATGTTTTTTTAAACACGACCAACCCAAGAGAGTATGAAAAATGAAATAGACAGATCAAGGAATATATTTGTAATAGTTATAATTTTTATACGAAAATAACTCCTATATACCTATGTTTCTGCGCAATAAGCATGGAGTGTTACTTGAGTTCTGAATGTTTTTGAGTACTGTGAATGCATAGGAAGTTGATGTACAACTTTAGGAATGGAAACCATTTTCGGGGAGTTGGAAAGGAAAAAATGAAGTCGGACGTCCCTAATACTGATGAGAAATCGATTTTCAACTATATGAAAATCTTCGTTAGCCTAAAATTAACAAATTTTCGTATTTTGAATAGTTTGACGTTTTAACAAACGTCGTATTTTGAATAGTTTGAATCATGATCTTCGACTTTTATCTTAAAATAGCAAAATCGTAAAATCTGACACAAAACTTGGGGACAGACTTTGGAACGTTTTTTACCATCTTTAACTGTAAAATAGTCAACTTATCATTCCATAATCATCTTTTCCAACTAATTTCAATCGATTTTCATAAGCCCAAATTATTAAAGAAAATATTTTTGATATTATTTAGTAATTTTCTACTTTAAATTTGTAGTTTGGGACCTCGCGAAACCTGACATTTTTCGATCATTTTTATTTATAATTTCTAAACGAAGTCGTCTAAAGTTTTGAAACTTTCCTAAATCATGCTCTGATGTGAGTAATTAGCTCAGATATATTTAGAAAAAATTAATTAATCACAGGATATGTGAAAAATGATAGGGACCTAAAATAGTCAACTTTTTGGCAATGACCCTTATACACTTTAAGCTATTTTGTACAATTTGCATTGTGGACGACTTGTTTGAACGCGTTTTGCGTAATTTAAATTTTGCAAAATAACTATGAAGTGAAGATTAAGAACAGAGTCAAGGTTTGAATGTCGAAACTAGTTAAGTATTACCAGAAAAAATCTGCTGTCTCTATTTTAACAGATAACTCCTATTAATTTAACCGATTTTTTTTGTTCGTTAACTAACAGAATTCGTGGTGAGGATAGAATCATGTTGAACAATCCTGTTTTCCTTCTAAACACGTCATGAATAGCTTGTACCCGTGATGTTTGGATTATGTCGAACGTGTTCAGGCGTGTAAATCTGGCATAAACTAGTGCAAGCCTGACCTAGACTGCACGTCTTGGATTATATTATTATTCACCTATCCATGTATGCGTACAGTCGGATTCATTAATTCCTTCCCCTAGTCACAAGTAGACAAATGTGTTAAAGCAATGATTTAGGAATAGGAGCAATGGTTTATCATTGCTCCTATTCCTTTCAGACAAATGCATTAATTCATCAAATTATTCATTAAATTATTATTACAAGTGTACACTTCATCATATGTTCTTTGCCAGAAAATTAAATTAATCATTTTTTAAAATGGATTTTGTAAAAAAAGCTAACTCATGAAAATATAAATAACCTTATCCGATTTTTAAATCGAAAAATGAAGAATATCGAGAGTCAATGTAATAATATGAGATTCCGAAATTGGAAATTAGAATCTGTTAACACACCGATCCTTCAATCTGTAACAATAAAATGCAAAAAGCGATTTTCGTCCTTTGGAAAATAGAATTACATGTTCGTTATTTGCAGGGAAATGTCAAAGGTTTGGGCTGATGGATTTAGTGAAAACGAAGCTAGAGGTATTTTACCATCTGTTACTTTGACTCTCTTTTCCCTTCGAACTTATGTCCCCATCTTCAACTCTCTTTACAGTATCGAAATCCTTTTGTACTTCAGAGGATCATCTCTTTTATAGTTATTTTCCTTTCAAAGGTACTTCGTTTAAATGTGAACTTTTTATCGAAGACATCCTTCTGAGTAAGTTTGAAGCATTTAATCAGAAAGAGTTTTATGAAATTCACAAATTCTACTGAATTCTGCATAATACTTAAAAATATTAATACTTGCTCAATCTAGATTTATTTAAAAAAAGGACAATGATTTTGCATATGAATATCAGTTTTCCAGAAATATTTATTGAATCTCCAATCTTTCTATGACGTGACTGTCAGGTATGAAATATTGAAAACATTTTCGTGTTCTTATTTTGATGCAATGTGTGATTATATGTTTGGCGTTATTCACAAGAATGCTGCCACAGAATTTTTCGTCTGGAAGTAAGCTTGAAGAAATCGAGAAAGATTACCTATCGCTTTCAAGGCGATGGAGCTCTGATTTCAACACAATCTCGTTCTGGAAAAAACTTAGGTTTATCCAACTGGACGCGAAATATGATAAGAATATCATATTTATCAGAAAAAGTACATTTAACTGTTTTCAAGAGTTTTTAACATAGAAGTCAAAATGTGAATATTTTTCAATCTACAGAAACTTGTCCAGTTGATATTCACTAAAAATCCCATAAATGAAAACAACTCAATTTGATAGGTTCGCTAAATATAAGCTGGAAAATATTTGAATTTATATCGCTATTATAAGAAAAATTCAATTTTTCTTATAAGCACTTTTCTGATAAGTCATTTTTTCCTGTTATTAAGGACTTACTAGCGTGTTTAACATCAAGAATGCTTCACTCTTGAAGCAAAGCATAAAGATCGGTCAAACTCCTGTAATTTTTATGCAAGTTGGAAGTCCTGATCGATAGGAATTGTGGGGAAAGTTTATTACGCAGTTTACGTGCGAGGAACAAGAATTAAAAATAGAATGATGTTTGACGTAGAACATACCTTTATTTCGCCATTTCATTCCTATTGTTGCATAACTTGACTCAGAGTCTCGTGAGTAAAAGGGAAATGGGTCCCCCTTGAAAGCACAGAAAAAAGCTAAGCTAACTTTTGCTGCGACACTTTTTTCAGTTCTCAATTCATGTGTTTTTTGTAGAGGTCTGCGCCGACGTGACTTTGGTCAGCAGTGGCGTTCAGGCTAAATTTGATGGGTGTCTGGGTCCCACCGGCGTGACACCGTTCCTCAATTTTCGGCGGCGGCGTAGCGGCGCACAGTGGGGCAAAATGACAAAAAAATGTTCAAATTACGATTCCGGCTACAATTTTCAATCGATTGAAATTTTTCTTTAAATTAAAGCTAACTAAATTCTTAAGAGATCCCTGGAGTTTGATTTTTAAAAAGATTTCTTTTATTTACTTTATTTAAATACAAAGTTGAAAAAAATTGTAAAATTTAAGATATTGTTGCTTTAATAACCTGTAATTAATTCAAAATGATTGATATTAGTGTGTAATCGATAAATAAACGTTTGCGAAGCATAACTTGATAGCTTATTATAAATAAATAATTTGTTACTAACAAATGTATTGTTACAAACAATAGTAGGTGATTTTTGAATGATTTTGGATATTTATTAAGTGATTTTCGCTTTCAATCCAATTTAAAGTAATATTCAAACATTAATAAATAAAAATAAATATATTTCTTATTGTTATAAACAAATTTGATAAACAAATGCGCAGTTTGAGCAATTTTTAAGAGTTTGAGGTACTTTTTTATGAAACGTGCTTTTGTTTGACTTGGCAGTGATGGTTCTATTTTATTTATTTTATATTTGCTATTTCATAACGAATCGACTGTTGTAAACAAATTTTATAAACAAATTAACAGTTTGAGCAATTTTTGAGAGTTTGAGGTACTTCTTTTTAAATTTGTTTTATTTAAACTGCTAGTTATGCTTCAGTAAGCTATATTGTCATTTCATAAAAAGTGTGATTCTTAAAAAAACATTTTATAAACAAATGCCTAGTTTGAGCAATTTTTGAGTGTTTGAGGTACTTTTTTAAAAACTTGCTTTGTTTGACTTAGCATTAATGCATCAGTAAGCTATATTATCATTTCATAACAAATGTGATTGTTATAAAAAAATTTTATAAACACATGCACAGTTTGAGCAATTTTTAAGAGTTTCAGGAATTTTTTTGTGTAAACGTGCTTTGTTTGGCTTGCCAATATTACATTAATACTGTTCGGTGTTATTAAAGGATAAATATCAAAAGGATCTTAGTTTCCTTTAACTAATAGTTCCTGAGCAAAGCACGTTTACAAAAAAAGTACCTGAAATTCTTAAAAATTTCTCAAACTGTGCACTTGTTTATAAAATTTGTTTATAACAATCACAGTTGTTATGAAATAACAATATAGTTTACTGAAGCATAACTGGAAAGTCAAACAAAACCCGTTTAAAAAAAAAGTACCTCAAACACTAAAAAATTGCTCAAACTGGGCATTTGTTCATAAAATTTGTTTATAACAATAAGAAATATTTTGTTTTTGTTTTTTAATGTTTGAATATTATTTTAAATTTGATTGAAAACGAAAATTACTTAATAAATATCCAAAATCATTCAAAAATCACCTACCATTGTTTATAACAATATAATTGTTAGTAACAAATTATTTATTTATAATAAACTCTCAAGGTACGCTTCGCGAACGTTTATTTATCAATTACATACTAATATCAAACATTTTGAATTAATTAGGTGTTATTAAAGCAACAATATCTTAAATTTTACAATTTTTTCAGCTTTATGTTTAAATAAAGTAAATAAACAATTTTTTTTAAAAATTGGCCTCAATGAATCTCTTAAGAAATTTTAATTTAACCTTAAATTTAACCTTTAATTTTTTTAAACTGTTGAAATCGATTAAAAATTGTAGCCGGAATCGTATTTCGAACATTTTTTCATTTTGCCCCAATATGCGGCGTCAATATCGGCGGGAGATATTAAAGCGGTCTATTTTGTAATTTATTTTATTGTTTGCAGATAGGAAGAAGATAAAAAAAAATTTATTTATAAAATTTAATAAATACTTAAAAACAATCGATAAATAATAATAATAATAATAATAATAATAATAATAATAATAATAATAATAATAATAGTCACGTCGCGTCGCCCATAGTCGCCGTCGAATATTGTGAACGGTGTATATCGTCGGCGTCTCATCAGATAGGAAAAATCGGCGGCGGCGGTCACCTCTACTTTAAATCCACAAGAATAATCACGGAAATGAAAGCATTTAATCTTATTTAATAATATACAAATGCGTCGCGTTATTGATTTACTTCTTTTTAACCTTTTTTAAACGGAGCGTCTTATCAGGGATATTCTTGGGACATTTTACAGATATCTTATAGATATTTTATTTTAATTCGATTACTATTTTGTAAAGATTATCAGCAGTATGCAACAGATCTTTTGGCAGTATTATCAGTTAATTCTCGTATTTTGTTTCCCGAGGTGGGGGGAAGGAGAGGGACTGTGATTTCGGAGAAAATTATGCAGATTCTTTGGTAGTCCATAATGGTATTCGGTCAATAGTATTTGCATGATTCTGTACATTGTCAACGACGACAAGTATCTAGTCTACCCCTAGATCTGCAAGTTGGCATGCGGGATATTGGCGAGGAAACCAATCGAAACGTGTTTAGTTCCGCAACCGAATGAAGTATCTGGAATTTCCCAGTTAACCGAGCTTTGTCTCATTACTTTCAAAGAAATGCTTGTGTTGATGAGAATGTTTATTGACAGATATTTACTTATTCATTCTAAAAAGATCTTTTTTTAAGAAACTTTAAATGAACAAAATGTTTGTGATTTTAAATCCTATAATATTATCACCTCCACATATTTAAATTTAAGAACTATTTAAATAAAAATTGTATTAATTTAAAACTTATCAACTAATATGCTAAAAATGTTAAAAAACAATATTTCTTAAATTCTTCAATTTTTTGATTTTGTTTTGAAAATAACTGAGTCTCGAAATTTAAAAAGTTTCTATTTTCAGTATTCTAGTCACAAGAAAGAAATTCTACTTTTGCTACTTTATTGGCTTTTCGACGTGAGCAAGCTATTTCTTTTGGAAATGAAATAAGAACTGAGAAAAAGCATTTAAATTGAAGATTTTAACTGGAAAGGAGAATTTTAAACTGACTGCTTTAAAGGGAGTCGCACACATTTAAAAGAAATATTTCTGTGTTTAAATACAACTTCTAAGAAACGGAAAACTAATTATTTTAAAGGGCGTCACACAATTTAAAAAAATGTTTTTGTGTTTAAATACAACTTTCAAGAAATATTATATTTATTTGTTAAAAATGTATCTCAGCCATTTCATTAGTGAACTACAAAAAGTCGGGGAATTTTTAAATTGTAATTTAGTAGTAACACACAATAAGGAAGAATTTATATTAAGCTACAAAGAAAATGTTCTATGAAAGGATGCTAAAACAAAAAATAATCGATTATAGTAAGAAGTCTTCCCTATTTTATCTATATTTTTTATCTGTATTCGTAACATCTGTGAATAATTTCGCTTTCAAAATTGTCATTTGTATCTAAGAGAATAATAAGAATGCATTTCTGGCTTCTCGAATTCCTTGCGTGCTGTCTTATAACTTGCAATACTGCATGGTGTGGAAGGCGGTCGATATCTCTGTGCATTCTGCAGTTCCTTAGGGAAAAAGTAAGACATGCGCTCCTAGAATGGTGGTGAAAATTTGTTCGGAAATGCATTTCACCAAGCTATAATTTCCCCGTAACAGTATATGCAGCTCATATAAAGATTTGGCACATAAACGATGTTCTCCACTCATCATCTTGCACGCGATAACGATCTTACACACGTAATTGTGATTATGAATCTTCTATAGTGCAAGTACGCTGTGAAATTGAATTTATCCGCTTCCGTAAGAGCACGAGCTATTAATCATGGTCGCGTGTTCTCCACAGGGAAGTTCATAATCACTGTTAATTATCTACAAATAACGTTTCATGGTTACTAAATATTTTATTTCTATTTCTCAGAGTTTGAGTTTAAAAATCTCATTTAAACAAATGTCCGTTCTTTCCTTTGAATTTTATTCAGAGATATCAACATGGTTATGAATTTTAAATGTGAGATCTTTCGGTCTAGTGGATGAGCCCTATAAAAGAGATTAGGAAAGGATCAGAAAGTACAAGACAGCAAAATTTTTGAACTTGGAACATTTTCCATCTACGCTTTCAGCTTTACGTATAATCAGCCATAACCCGATACGAGTTGGCTTGGCTCGTTGAAACCGCGACTCTGAATGTCAAATGCGATATTGGAAAAAGTCACTTTCGATATATGGAGTTCAGGCACAAGTCGAACTTACGTTGCAAAAAGTTGTGAGAGAAAAGAGGTGTCATGCAGTAATGCAGACACTTTTCTTCGTTTACTGTTGAAAACTTGGTCTGATAACTTTTCATTTACTTCCTACATAATCTATGTATGGTATATGTAAGCACAGATATTGGATATTGAAAGTTTATATTTCAAATAATCAATAATTGATTATAAAATACGGTATCGGTCACAATTAATAAGAGAGTCCGCCGGCTTTTCATTATAGTTACAAATACAGGAAAAGAACCTCGATATTTCAAAGTTCTTTGATATCCCTGGCAGAAATTTCGCGTTTTAAAATCCCTTGATTATTAGAAATCTTCTCCGGGTCCTAAAGGACTTCAAATTAATCTCTCTATTTTGTAAAAAGATATTAAAAACTACAGGATTAAAAATGGATTTTAAAAAATTGGAAAAACTCTATGAGCGCAAATTACTTAACTTTTTAAAAATTATATTCTAGGCAAGACTTTTATAATTTGTCTGATATTTTATTAAAAACTTAACCTTTTCCACTTGAAGAATATACTTTGTTCAATTTTTCTGAAATGTTTAAGGTATATTTTTATTTATTACTTCTCAATTATTTTTTTTATTTATTTTTCTATCCTGTTTTCATTCAATAATAGAATTTAAAAATTTAATTTCATCAGGATAGATAGATAGATAGATAGATAGATAGATATTTATTTAATTTTCAGCCCAACGGCCTTGAAAATTGGACTTAGTTTACATTTCTTTTTCTTAACCATCCACGCTTGCATTCTGAGGATTAGTTTGTTACATATTTTTATCCAACAAAAC
>JBAGKK010255967.1:0-42548 GCA_037177015.1 Euceroptres primus | reverse complement strand
ATATATGATGTCATAACGTTTTTTTCAAAAATTTCTTCTTA
Source organism: Euceroptres primus (assembly GCA_037177015.1). Classification (NCBI taxonomy): domain Eukaryota; kingdom Metazoa; phylum Arthropoda; class Insecta; order Hymenoptera; family Figitidae; genus Euceroptres; species Euceroptres primus. The sequence goes on along the minus strand of JBAGKK010255967.1, from coordinate 42,507 downwards.
TCAATTACATATCTGTTATTCAGAACGTTTAAAAAAATTTGTTTTTTACGATTGTAAACTTTATAAAAAAATCTTTAAGAAGTTAATTTTATTAATAATTTTTTAATCCTATACATTTCTACATTGTTTATTAGGCTCAAATTCATTCACTTTATTCTACGAATAATGTTTAAAAAATGGTTTAAAATTTTTTATATTTTTTCTATGATTATCTACGTTGTGTTTCAGTGTGCTTTCATATTACTATATTACACTTTATAATTGATTAATTAATTAATTAATGATTGGTCGTGAACTGGTTGTAATTAAATGCAACTAATTAAATTTGATTCATTGATATTTATTAATTGATTGATTATCATAAAACTTATTATACAAAAGATATATTAAAAACAAAAACTGCTACTACAAACAGCGTTATAATTGCAATTTAATTTCTGTAATTATACACTTTTTTCTTCATTGTTATCTGCATCAAAAGTATATTACTGAAAATGTAATTTCGGTTTTGTTTAGAAATTAATCATTAAATAGGACTCCCACATGAGTCGAAACGTTTGATTAAAAGACACAGTTTTTTTTATTATTGGATCTTAAATTTAAAACATTAAATTGTGACAATATTTTTACTCGCAATAAATGTGAAAAAATGACAAATAAACTGAGGTTAACATGAAAAAATTTTTGTATTTAATATAATTTCACAGTAAATCGCGAGTGATTACGTTAATCTGCAGTGATATTATCTTATGATCTGAAGTGGATCATTTCTTCTATCATCATTGCCTTGATTTTTCGATTTCTCATTTTGCTGCCGATTAAAATGATACCTTGGGATTTTCTTTGTCATTCGTGTATTTTTTCCCTTCACAGGAAAAACGATTTTTATTTTAACCCTGATTTCGGCGTGATATTTACCTGCAACAAAAATTAACTTCATAGAGTAAATTTCACCCAAATATCGGTTTTTGCTTTTGCTTTTACATCACAAGACATGTATTTGGAAAGACGTGAAGTTGTCCGATTAAAAATTTACCTCGCTAAAAAATACTTGCAACAAATTTTATCCTTAGTTTTTTCTGTACTATTTTTGTGGAAAAATCACCTTCTTTCTCCGTTTTTGGGAGAATTCCGTGCCGTGAAGCCTTCTTCTTTTCTCTTTTTCTCTTTTTCTCTTTTTCTTCTTTTACTCAAGTTTTGACGTAAAATTAAACGCTTTTACTTCCTTCATCGTGTTTCTTGTAACTACCTAACGAATATAGCGATTTAATTTTAACAATCTCCCCGTTTAACATGCGGAAGAATGGTCAAGTAAAATTGCATAAAGGTTTATCGCAGGTTATTAAATAATTCAAGTCTTGATTTCATGCGCGTGAAGCCTGCATGTGACGCCTCATTCTTCCTGTAGGCAGTTCCGGTTGTGCTAATGTAGCAGGGTGAGTTTGTTGTCGGATGCTCGTGAATGCTTGTCATAGTACACATAGAGAAACTATAGAGAATGGTTGTTATGAATTCTCTAGGAGCAGCCGTGCAGTTTTGCGTACTCGGATAATAGTCTGGAACAAGTAAGCCACCAAAAGGACAAAGTTAGTTCGTATCTTGCATATTAAAGACTCATTTCCTGCTTTCTGAAAGACTAGAATCTACCAATACCTGTTTTCTTTGCATAATTTCATTTCATTTCATTTCCAAGTCATGAATACACTTAAGAATTTTAAAAAATCATTTAAAAACTAATAATACACTTTACGCGATGTAAAATAAGATCTTAATGTACTGGTTATTAAAATTGTTGTACAGGATGTAATTAATTTATTCCTATCTCTAGCCGGTAAATTTTTTTCTTGTCATTTCTATGCGACTCTTTCCGAGGAATATCTCACTAATTTTTTTGTAGCATCTAAAATGATTGCGTTAATTTGTTGTGAATTTTTGAGGTATTACAAGGTTGCTAGAGCAGATAAATAACTGGGTTAGTTGAGGCCATTTAATCCCGCGTAACGTTATATATCCAGTGGACTCGCTTAATTCTCCTCTATATTCATTCCACATTTTCTTCGCAACAAAATAGCCCACGTAGTTTTCAATTCATTTACCGGGCAATATATTACAGCAGCGATACACCATGTACACAGCGTCGAAATAATAAATGTCCCTTGTCGCTTTTACAGCGCTTTAGCCTCGTTATCGGGAACAAAGCACCTAAGGAAGTGCTTTGCACTTGCCGAGAGCACAAATGGACCATAATGGCATCCAAGATGCACGCCTGCGAGTCACCCATAGAATTAGTGCGACAGGATCGACGAACCGGTACAATCGTCACACTGGCATTTTCTTAAATTCTCATCTCAAAGTAAAAAGACTTTTCAAAATGTTCCAACACCCTGCAATCCACGAGTCTCATTAGTATTGTACTACAAACAAGTGCCTTTAATCGCTTGGACACGCTTCATCGTTATTAAAGCTTTTCACACTTAAAATTTAACGTTCTGCTCTTCTCCTGTAAAATTCCAGGTTTCGTAAGTCTCACTGGTCCGTGAAATTACCATAAAGAGTACCAGCATCCTCGAAGCATCCGCACAAAAGACTGCTTTATGAATTCGCGCAAGATCCATCCGGCCGCGTTGTAAATAATATGCACCTGCTGCGACTGGAAAAACGGGCTCTCGTATTATGGTAACCTTCTCTTGTCGGAATATTCTCTTAGAGCAAGTGACGGACACTTTAAAAAATGCTTCTTGAGTAGTGATACAGATTTTTAATATCCGCCTTTATTATCCAGAATCGTCTTTTCGCTTATGTGTCGTAAAATATTTTTCATTAAAATCAAATTAAATGTTTATTAAACACGCTTCAGTGTTTTATGCAACGGCTCTTGAAGACCTCGACGAATTGCTAATCGTGTGAAAATTGTGTGGGACAAAATTGTGGGACACTTGATCCTCCTTTTTTTAAGGCGATTAAAGTATAGTAACTGGTTATACAAGTTTACTTTATTTAAAACGAGATTTAGTTCATTTGAGTTAAGGGCATTAGAAATAGAGTCGTGTGAATTTATCTTTAAATGGCAGTCAAACACGTTACTTTGTCAGCAAGATATCTATTAAGGAATTCTAGTTTTCATTTTTATTCATGTCCTTGCACTCGAATCCTCATTCTGCGAATGTTGTCAATTTTATCACTCACATTTGAATGTAACTTCGATTCTTAATGAATGTTCCTTACATTGGAATTCTCATAAAACATGTTGTTTTTATTTAAACAGGCATTTGTTCTAAAATAACACAGAAAAACATTGGTGTGAATTTTGTTGCATCTTATTTTGAATAATTAAATAAAACTGAAATGTTTCTTGTGATTTTATTTGTTTCTAAAGTCTTAGTTTGGCTGGAACTCAATTTTAGAAGAATTCGGTTTTAAAATGAAGATCATCTTTTTACTAAAGACCAAGTACGTTTCACTCCAACACAATTGGTTTAAGTAAAAAACAATCCTCTGATAAAATTAAATATATGTATTATATCTTTTTTATACCATCAAAAAATAGTTTATTTTAAACAAATGATTTTTTTCTCACTGCCGTGAGTGCATCCGTTGGCGGTAACCTCTTCTCGTTATGAGAGTGAGAAAACTCTCGTTATTGTAAAGCTTTTAAGGTTGGTTTAGAGTTTGAATCTTCTTTCTGTCTACCCATTTTTCAACCCTTACGGCTGAAATCAAAGCCCTTTCTTCCTCTCCCCCCCTCTTTTTTTCCTTGCAACACTGGTAATTAAAAACACGGTTGCGAATGTATTTCTCCCCTGGTTGCTTCTGGTATGCTGTTCGTCGTTTAACGGTACAGTGGATTGAAAATAATATTATGCACTTTTTACTTTCGACATCATCCATGAGAACACATACGCGGCCAATTGCAATTATCGCGATTGGCACGGAAGCGGCGGAAATTAGCGTCAATAATGATGAGTTTCTTTTTCATTATGCTGCGAGAAAAGATGCGTTTGCTTGATAAAGAAAATGAGTTGGATGAGTTAAACGCCATTGTTCGCAATAACTTAAAGTTTCAAAATAGAATTTTGCAGTATGTGCTTTCCGAAAAATTGATAATATACGGAAATATTAGACAATTTCGAGCTGGAGGAAAAAAATCAGTAGTAAAATCAACGTATCGTCAGACATTAGACGAAATCGAATTCACTACTGAACTCAGGTGCACAACTGTTTCGGAATTCTGCAGAATTCACTTGAGTTCTTTAGAATTCACTTGAATTCTTTAAACTGTTTGGAATAGTAATGCATTCAAGTGAGATCTCGTCTTTCAAGATCTTGTCAAGATCTTTCTCGAAAAATACATAAAAACATTTGACTGTTCAAGAATCTTGATTAAAAATATTCTCGAAATTTCGAGCGATATGAAATAAGATCAAGATTTTCTTGTCTTGAGGTGCATCACTATTTTGGAATTCTTTTGAACTCATTTGAATTCTTTTGAATTATTTTGTATTCCTTTGAATTATTTTTTATTCTTTTCAATTCAAGACAATTTATCCCAAGTTGAATGAATTCAGTTGAATTAACTTGAACTCTTTTCAGTTCAGTTGAATTCTTTTGATTTCCCCTGAATTCACTTGAATTCACTAAATTCTTGAATTCCTTTGAACTCTTTTTAATTCTGTTAGAGTTTTTTAAATTCGCTTTGAATTCTTTTCAAAACCTTGTAATCTTTTAAATTCTTCCAAATTATTTAAATTCTTAAATTCCAATGCACTTCTTTGTCTGAGTTCTTTATAATTCACTTGAATTTTTTGATTTTTAAATATCTTTTGAATTCTTTTTAATTCACCGTCAAATTTTTTGGATTTTTTAGAATTTTTAGAATTTTTTTTAGAATTTTTTAGAATTTTTTAGAATTCTTTTGAACTCTTTTTAATTCCGTTAAAGTTTTTTAAATTCGCTTTGAATTTTTTGAAATTCTTTTTAAAACTTTGTAATCTTTTACATTTTTCCGAATTATTTAAATTCTTAAATTTAAATGCACTTCTTTGTCTGAATTCTTTAAAATTCACTTGAATTTTTTTGATTTTTAAATCTCTTTTGAATTCTTTTTAATTCACCTTAAATTCTTTTGAATTTTTTAGAATTTTCTTGAATTTTTTAGAATTCGCTTGACTTATTTAGAATTCACTTGAGTTCTTTAGAATTCTTTGATTGAATTCTTTAGAATAAACTTGAATTCCGTTGAAATCTTTTCAATTTACAGTAAATCGTGCGATATTATTTTAATCTGCAGCAAAATTATTTTGATTTAAAGTGTATCATTTATTCTATTGTCACAGTCTTTTGTTTTTCGAGTTCTCATTTTGCTGCAGATTAAAATGATATCTTCGAATTTTCTGTGTTTATGTTGAATTTTTTCGAATTCCCTGGCATTATTTTTAATTATTTTGAATTTTTTAAATATCCTTGCATTCTTTTGGATTCGCTTGAATTCTTTTTAATTTATTTGATTTCTGTTGGTCTTTTGAATTAATTGTCCATTTCTTTGACCTCTTTTGAATTCAATCTCTTCATTTTAATTCTTTTGAATTATTTTAAATTCAGATCAATTCATTTTAAGTTGCAGGAATTCAATTGAATGAACTCCCTTGAATTCTTTTGAATTTGTGGAATTTCTTTGAATTTTTAAAATTCATTTGAATTCTATTGTATTATTTTAAATTCTTTGCAATACACCTGGAATTCTTTTGAACTCAATCTTTTCATTTGAATTCATTTCTATTCCGTTGAATTTCGTGGAAATTGTATTTTTCTTCATTCCTTTGAATTGCGTGGAATTCTTTTAAATTCACTTGAATTCTTTTGAATTTGTGGAATTATCTTGTACTTTTGCATTCCTTTGAATTTCGTTGAATTCCATTGAATTCTTTTAAATTCTTTGCAATTCACCAAAAATTCTTTTGAACTCAACCTTTTCTTCTGAATTCTTTTCTATTGCTTTGAATTGTTTTAAACTCTTTAAATTCTTTTAAATCTTGGATTCAAGTGTACATAAAAATTGTTAATGGTCAACCCCTCAGACAAAATTTAAAAAATCTTAAGTTAATAAATCCCGAAAATATTAAACAATTACTTAGCGAAGAAAAAACCAGTAATAAAATAAACGTATGATCGGTTATTAGACGAAATTGAAAGAATCGTAAAGCATAAGAGATTATTCTCTATTAAACTGTATTTATAACTGAAATATTTACGTTTGGAATTTAGTTAAATGTCTGAATTTTAAAATCTTGCCGAACGTGAGTGTCAATTAAAAACACATGAATATATAAAATGTACCGTTGCATAGAATATGGTAAAAGTCTCGAGGTCAAAGAGAATGCAAATGAACGTGTGAAAATATTCTGCATGTCTTTTTTTTCTAGAATACTAGTCTAGAACAGTAACGAGAACGTAGACTGATTGTGCCAGACTGACTGGACAAACTGGAACGTCAGGGATTATCGCGAAATTTAATTTCCTTAATACGTCATCCGAGGATCAATTAGAGTCGAGAGGTATCATGATATAACGCTGGACGATATAGCGAGACAGGCTTTCAATTTCCTCTCAGCTATGAACCTCGTATCATCTTTTCGTCGTCCTTCAATGTGATACTTCTCGTTTATTAACTTATATATATTCCTTTACCGAAGAAAAAAAATATAATCAGTATCATGTATTTAACTTAATATGAGATTTTCAGCTATTCTCAGATAATTTGGCACATAAAATAACTCAGTAAAAATCGGGAAAGCTGCGATCTTCACACACAGGGCTGTAAAGTTACCGTGAGAAAATAGTCCGACTCGCATTAACTATGTAAAACATAAATTCCCTTAACCATAAAGTATAGAAACCGTTTAATAATATAATTAGCAACATTGAACGAGCTTATGAACAGACTTATGGGCCATTATCTATTTTACAAACTTATTGGAAGAAGGCGAGTTATGCTGAGTCGATCAGTCCTCAAAGTCGCATAAATAATTTGCGGTGAAATTACGATACCATAATTAAACGCGGAATGCGGATAATGGGGAATGGAGAGCGGAACTCCGAGATTATCTTGTCGTCGTATTAGTTACCGGATATTGTTCAAGTTCGCGACGGTATCGTCAAGCTGATGGATACATATCAGGCTATTGGCAATTATGCTTATGCTTTGGAGGATGATGGCCCATTGGTACGCGTGCTTCTTGGAGGAAAGAACGCGAGCATCCCGAGCGGTTACCGATGAGGTTCGGGGAGAAAATTGAATTAAAATCACTTAAGTGTTTACCCACGTTCTCAATTATACACGATGAACCTTGGCATCGAAATAATTACCTTTTCAACCCGTTACCTGGCGTACCGGCACCACCGTACCGTTTGACGCTATATCGTATCTTATCGCGTTGTATCGCATGATATCGTAACATGCAAGTACTTGTACGAAGGTACAAATACCTAAAGATCCTACCTTCGACCAATAGCGAGGCTGTTACAGTGACCGTGGAGGTCACTCCGATCATCGAGCAAGGACCGATCTGCTGATAGATAGAGAGATAGTTAACTCTTGCGCAATAATTATTTTCCGGTCTCCGTGACACGAGGGGTTTTTCGAACCCCTTTAGAGGCGAGTACGGGATTGGGTATTACAAACGAGAAGCACTCGGAGGAGATTTACTCCGAGGCCGTCGAAGGTAGCGCACAAGCCGAAGGTCGTTGCTCTTTTCTCGGAAAGGTCTGCACATTAAGCCAATTTAGCGGCAATGAAAATTGTACATATACTCATATAAGTCGTATCAGTGCATCGTACTTTGACCTTATCATCTTTCACTCAAGACTCATATTCCGTTAGACAGTCTTATGGGTGCCCATAAACAAACTGCGACTTGGGTGGACATTTAATGACGACCAAAAGAAATAACAAGTACTCGCCTAATCAAATACACTACAATCATCCTTCCTCAATGCTTTTGGAATTACTGCCCTCAAAAAAAATTGTAGGCTCTACAAAAATTTCGGAATCATGCTCAATAAATCTGATTTAGTAGATTTCTACTGATGAAATAATGCGAAATCGTTTACCAATTGCTTTAGTAAGAATTTCTACTAATTTTTAATAGAAAACTACTAATTCACAGTAGAAAGTTACTAATTCGCTTAGTAAGGTTTTGCAATATGTGAAGTAGTAAGGTTACTACTGTAAATTAGTATTTTTCTACTAAAATTTAGTAAAAATACGATTTAGTAGTAAGTGATTTCGCCCTATTTCATTATTAGAAAACTACACTCAAAAAATTAGCACAACTCTGGTTAAATATGCTCTTCCTATTTTTTATCGTTAAAGTAACCAGAAATTCGGGTTAAAATAACCAGAAATGCTGATTAAAACAACCATAATTCTAGTTACTTTCATCAGAAAAAATAGTCTGGTTAAAGTGAACAAGAAATTCTGATTAAAAACCTAGAATTATGGTATATTGACCAGACATTTTTTTGTGTGATAGAAAGTAAAAAAAAATCAGACTTGAGCTGTCCAAGCAAAATTTATGTATAGGTTTTGAAGTTAACATGATAATTTACATGAGAAAGTACATAAATGATATTATGGACGAAGTCCATATCGTTTAAAATGATTAGGTAAAAAATTACTGGTCATAAGCCCATCTTAATTATGCTCATTCGCATGATGTTGAATTTTAAATTCAAGACAAACTTATACAAACTAAACAAAGAAAGCATTTTAATTTGGTCAATCTGTTGTTAATTATAAATAAAGCCTCTCTTTTAGATTAGATTCTCAAAAATTTTTTAAAATAAAAATCTACCCCAGGGCAGTAAGATAACCTTTATTATTCATTCTTTTCTAGGTAATTATAAAGTAATTATAAAACTTGAAAAAATATTATATATATATTGATATAAATATCTAGGTAAAGTAATTATAAAACTTGAAAAAATATTGTTGATATCTGTTATAAGAAAATACTCAATTAAATCTCCTGTTTGTATTCAAAAGTATTCCTGACACTAATACCTTAAATTTTGTGGTTTAATAAATACAAATTGTTAAATATTTAGAACATAGTCAAAATACAAGCATTGTAATTTTTTTATGAGTGTTTTTCAGTAAATTCAGAAGTCACAATCGTGTGCTATGTAAAAATGAAGATCATGAAGTTGAAAGGTTGTGAATGGAATTAGATGTCTCTCTGTTGTAATTTAATAAATTTATTTCTATTTACGTGGTTGTCCTACTTCTGATGAAATTTAATAAAGCAAAAACCAAAGATATTGAATTTACTCCATTTCAGATCTCCTTTCGCGACTATTGGTAGAAAGATTGTGTTCAAACTTCAATGCTATGGATACAGTTAAAGGTCGACGATTCTATCTTCTCTGTTTCAAGCCAGATCTCGATTAGAGATCGAGAGCAATCGAAACCAACTCTATTTACGTAACATAATCTGAACCGCAGTTTTCCGGTTTGTGTCTCGTTCGTGACGAAACAGATCGAGCAATTTTTCTTGTCGAATTACAGGGAGGATCATGACCATTGAAGAAAGGTCTAATGCTGGTAAATATTGGGTCTCGTACATTGAATACGAAACTAAAGGAAAGACGGCAAATACCGTGAAACGAAAAGAGGGTTGAATATGTGCGCGAAACCAGCGGTGCATCGAAAACGAGGGAAACGCATGGCGAAGAAATTTCCAGCAAGATTTCTGGAGCGTAGCCCGTTCAGCCGTTTACCTAACCTCTGTTACCAGTTACAAATTCAAAGGCTGGAGTCGATAATACCATCCAGAGATTTTACCTTTTCTTTTCCTTCCTTATTTCACTTTCTTTCCTTGTCACTTTCATTTGACAATAATTAAATTTGATTAATTGTAAGTTTGCTTAGTTGTTGGTCTTGCCATAGCATCTTGTATAAGTGCATGTCTGGTATTAACCCACTCGAATGCTGACAACGCTGTTTTCGGTTCCCCAGTAGTTACGGATATTTATGCTCAGGCGGCTTGACTCTTTTAAGACTACACTTTAAAAAATGTCTAGTTAAATTAACCAGAATTCTGATGAAATATGCCCTTACTATTTTTTTTGGTAAAGTAACTAGAAATTCTGGTTAAATAAATAAAAATTCGGGTCACTTTACCAAGAATTCTGGTTACGAAAATAAGAATTCTGATTACTTTATCCAAAAATTCTGGGTAAAGTGACCAGAATTTTGGTAGAGTAACCTGCATTCTGGGTAAAGAAACCAGAATTCTGATTTTCGTAAACAGAATTTCTGAACTTCAGAACTATGAGTAAAGTAACCAGAATTCTTATTTTTGTGACCAGAATTTATGGATTTCAGATTTCTAGATAGTGACCAGGATTATGGGTAAATTAACCAGAATTCTTATTTTTGTAACTAGAATTTCTGAATTCTATAAATGAATTCAGAAATATGAGCTGAGTAATCAGAATTCTTAGTTTTTTAACTCGAATTTCTGAATTTCAGAATTCTAGATAAAGCAACCAGAATTGTGGTCAAAGTAACCAGAATTATTATTTCTTAAATTAGAATTTCTGAATTTCAGAATTCAAAATAAAGTCACCAGAATTTGAGGTAAAGCAACCAGAATTATGAGTGAAGTATTCAAAAGTTTTATTTTTGTAACCAGAGTTTTTTAATTTCAGAATTCTAGGTAAACTTACAAGAATTATGGGTAAGTAACCACAATTCTTAGTTTTTTTACCAGAATTTCTGAATTTCAGAATTATAGATAAAGTGACCAGAATTGTGGATAATTTAACCAGAAATTTTGGTTACAACAATAAGACTTCTGATTACTTGATTCAGAATTCTGGTTACTTGACCCAAAATTCTGGTTAATTTACCCACAATTCTGTCTACGAAAAAAGAATTTTGATTATTTTACCCACAACTCTGGTTAATTTACCCATAATTCTAGTCACCTTATTTTCAATTCTGAAATTCTGGTAAAAAAAACTAAGAATTGGGGTTACTTTACACATAATTCTGGTCAGTTTACCTAGAATTTTGAATTTTAAAAACTCTGGTTACAAAAACAAGAATACTGATTACTTTACTCATAATTCTGGATTCTTTACTCATAATTCTGGTCACTTTATCTTCAATTTTGAAATTTAAAAATTCTGATTTAGAAATAAGAATTCTCATCACTTTACCAAGAATTCTGGTAACGAAAATAATAATTCTGATTACTTTGCCTAGAATTCTGGTTAAAGTAAACAGAAATTTTGATTACAACAATTTACTTTAATCGAATTTCTGGTTACTTTACACATATTTCTGGAAACTTTATCCAGAATTCTGAAATTCAGAACTTCTGGTTAAAGAACTAAGAATTGTGGTTACATTACCCATAATTCTGGTAAGTTTACCTGGAATTCTGAAATTCATAAACTTTGGTTACAAAAATAAGATTTTTGATTACTTCATTCATAATTCTGGTTTCTTTTCTTATAATTTTGGTCACTTTATCTTGTATTCAGAAATTCAGGATAAAAAAACAGAATTTTCTCCACTTTACCAAGAATTCTGGTAATGAAAATAACAATTCTGAATTCTTTACCCACAATTCTGGTTAATTTACTCATAATTCTGGTCACTGTATGGATAATTCTGAAATTCAGAAATTTTGGTTGAGAATTCTGGTTACTTTGCCCATAATTGTGGTTACTTTATCTAGAATTCTGAAATTCAGAAATTCTGGTTAAGACACTAAGAGTTCTGGTTACTTTACTCATAATTCTGGTTTCTTTTCTTATAATTTTGGTCACTTTATCTTGAATTCAGAAATTCAGGATAAAAAAACAGAATTTTCTCCACTTTACCAAGAATTCTGGTAATGAAAATAACAATTCTGAATTCTTTACCCACAATTCTGGTTAATTTACTCATAATTCTGGTCACTGTATGGATAATTCTGAAATTCAGAAATTTTGGTTGAGAATTCTGGTTACTTTGCCCATAATTGTGGTTACTTTATCTAGAATTCTGAAATTCAGAAATTCTGGTTAAGACACTAAGAGTTCTGGTTACTTTACTCATAATTCTGGTAACTTTACCTATAATTCTGAAATTCAGAAACTTTGGTTACGTAAATAAGAATTTTGATTACTTTACCCATAATTATGGTTACTTTATCTACAATTCTAGTCACTTTATCTAGAATTCTGAAATTTCGAAATACTGGTTAAAAAATATAAATTCTGGTTACTTTGCCCAAAATTCTGGTTCATCTTTATAGAATTCAGAAATTTTAGTTACAAAAATAAGAATTCTAGTTAATTTATCCATAATCCTGGTCACTTTTTCTAGAAATCTGAAATTCATAAATTCTGATTACCAAAATAAGAATTCTGATTACTTTACCCACAATCCTGAAATACGGAAATTCTGGTTACGAACATAAGAATTCTAGTTACTTTAACCAGAATTCTGGTTACTCTATCCAGAATTCTGGTTACTCTAGCCAGAATTCTGGTCACTTTACCCAGAATTCTTGTTAAAGTAAGCAGAAAAAATAGTAGTGGCATATTTACCTAAACATTTTTAAGTGTAGAAATTACAATTGCACGGTAAATATTTTTCGGAAATTTTTCCGAAAAAATTTTGCCAGCTCATAACTCGAACATTTTGATATTTTTCCTAATGTATTCGGAAATAATTCTGAATTGTAGTTGGAGATTTATTTATACAATCTCCTAAGCTTTACGTAATATTTCCTAACTTTTCGGAAATTAACCAATATATTTGGGAAATTTTTCAATATTCTCGGAAAAATTACCCGTTTTGCTCGAAAAAACGTATATCCGACCTTTTTCGGAAAAATTTCATACTATTTGGATTTAAATATTTCCAAAATTTCTTACAGTGTATGAATTACGATTGCCTCTTTGATACTAAAATCTGAGTAATATAAGATAAGATCTCTTCACATCGTTTATCAATAAGAAGAAAAGATTTCTTATTCAAGGATGCTGGTGGTGACAAAGAAGCTGGCTCTTCCCATTATACATATAGCGGTGATCATCGAATCGTTATACTGCAGAGCTCGACTGGATATGAACCCATCATTGCCACGTCTGGAACGTAGTGGCTAGCAAGGAGATGACAATTTTAAAGATTCTCGTGAGCAAGGCGAGGAATTCCCGTGCTCAATGGTAATATAACGATCAACGGTCGCCGTCGCGGCGTTAGCAGGTTCTTACCAGCATATAAAGACCTTAACCGCTACCTAGAATTGAGAGAGGCGGATACTAGAAAAGGGAAAAAGGAATCAGAGCGCTAGTGGATGTAAGAGTAACCATGCTATTTTTTCCCTTTGACGATATACATCGTCACCGTTCTCGCGCTTCGCAGAACGGTTAAGTGACGCTGAATTATCCATCGTGTAGACCATAGATGGACACGGGTGTTAACCTCGACTCTTGACTCGAGTCTGCACCAGCACGTTAATGTCGAAGGATCAGAGAGAGAGGTACGAGGAGAAAAACGGCGACTGTACCCTCACTGTCCGCGTTATCTGCTGGAGTGTGCATACATTTGCCCCCTGTAGCAGTTCCGTTTTCTGCACTTCTCTCTCTCTTTCTTTAGTCGTTTATTCTCACTCTTTTCCTTCGCCATTGCCGACCGGTAGACGAACCTAACTGTTACGAAAGAGCGCGATAATTTCAAATCTCACATTCAAGGCAATGAGGGTTTTCTCTCACTCTCGTGTCCCATTCCATTTATCCACATTCATCTTTGTCTCTCCTTCTCTTTCCTTAATATAATCTCACTCTAGCACTACAACTCGCCGTCAGAAATTCTCGCCACGAGGCCTGTTTTCTAGCATTCTAGCACTGGTCGCGAGTTAATGACGCCATCGCTGCAAATTATATGCACTGGTAAAGTCGTGTAGTGCCGTTGAATGTTTGAATCTTTCCGGTATTATTCATTACTCTTTAATAGCGATCTTGGCACTTTTTTTAGGCTCGCGGGTGCAATGCAGGAAGGTGAGATAAATGTGTTGATATATACGTGGAGAAGCTTGCGAATATTCGAGAAAAGAGTAGTCAGTAAACGGCGTCTATCGAGAGATACGGAGACAATGCACTTCGATGTGACTCTTTTTCTTTTCCCTTTAACCCTCTTTGTCCTCCTTTCTGTCCTCTCTGGACCATAAATATAAATCTCACAGACGGGAGTAAAAGATTGAGGTCTCGGAGCTTTGGTACTCCTCCCGTGAAACTGAACCTTTGCTACATTACCGACGCGACAATCCCCCGGCGGGACCGATCACGTTGACATTTTATTTGTGCTTCTGGAGTAAAGAGAATGGACCATCAGAGCAACTCGGTATTCACAACATTGTGGCATACTGGGAAAAAATAGCGATGGTAAAATCAACTATGGTGTTGAAGTAAGAAAACGTAGTCAAAAGTACCAGTTTTCCAATAATTATAACCATTTTTTAGTAAATAGTATCACTTGTGAGTGGTCAATTAACGGTAGACAAAATTACTGTAATCAAAACCATTTTGTTTTAGCACTTGTTTTTAGTTACAGTTAACACTAAGAAAGAAAATGTGGCGGCGGTAACTAAATAGAATTCGCGTACGAACGCCAAATAGGAAGATGGAAAAGAAGAGGTTTAGCAGTTTTCTAAGATGGTGGAAACCAAGTTCCATCATCTTTCGCGTCTTGTCGTTTAATTCGAATAAATTAATAAAAATAGAGTCTGAAGTTCTGCTAGAAACTTGAACAGAGTAGTATTTTCCTAGTGAAGTTTGTCAGATAGTAAATTTTGGAAATATAATTTGCCAAAAAATGTTTTCTGTGAATCGCCTCATGCCGTTGTGCTACATGGTATCTTATGTATATATGATAATTTCAGATACCTACACTCGAATCCCGGTTTAAGATATTCCTAGAATTTCGTTCGGTGGCATTCAGTAGATGCGTGGGTTCGAGGGTAGAGAGGGAAGTACGGTCGTCGAGTAGTAGTCAAGCAGTACCGCAGCAACAGAGCGAGCAGTATCAATTCGCCTTTTGCATTTATTTTTAAAAACACGTCGAACATTTTTTTTCATTAATTTTTCATCGTAATTTAAGAATTTTCATCCCTTATGGTGAAAAATTTACATGCGTACATAATTCATATTATTCCTACATAATTCATATTATTCCGACTGAAAGTGGTTCCTACAGCCCTGACTGTTTGTGTTCAGAGACGCTTAAGAACTACCCCGGTTTAGGACAGGCAATGCCCAAAACCCATCTTAAACCGGGATTCGAGTATAGTTGGAACAGAATTAAAAGTTAAACCATTTAATTTATGCAGTCAAAGTAGGCTACATTTGTGAAAGTCAGAAATAAGGGCGCTAATTTCAAAAAGAAATTAATAAATTAGGAATATTTTAATAATTATATCCGAAAAATTATTGATTCCTCAACAATAAGCAAACACTTGTACTGATAATTATCATTCCTCTTGACCGTATACTGAAGAAAAGTTAAAAATTTAATATTTTTTTCAAATATACCGACACATTTTATATCGCTCATTAATCACGACATGGCGCAATTTTGAATTTGATTTTCCGTGAGAACGGTAGATCGTAGAGAAAAATTTGTTGAACAAAAATCGTAGAGGACTCTATTATCTACAAATTATCTTGTGTAGTCGCTGCGCTACAACCAAAAATGCACAAAATAGAGGGCGCCAAAGTTTCCAAAAATCAGTTTTTACTCTTTTTCAACCCGAAAAAAAATATTTTTACGGTCGAAAGAAGTGAAAAATTGTAGAGCAGGAAAAATTTTAAAAAAAAATAAGAAAGTTTTTTTCATGCGATGCACCGTTTTTGAGATACGACGCTTTGATTTTCTAATATCAGGTTATATCCTTGAGAAGTACAGTAAATTTTTTTTTTTTTGTGAAAAAAATACCCGCAGCTATTTTCTTTCATAAATCGTTACCGGGGCATTTGAATAATCTAAAAGAAAAAGGTTGGACGCCCCCCCCCCCCCCCTTATGGGTTTTGATAAAACTCAAAATGTTTTTGGATTTGATTTTTCGTGAGAACGGCATGTTACAGAGAAAAATTTTTCAAACAAAAAATGTAGAGGACAGTATTATCTACAAACTATGCTTTTACTGCCTTCATTTTAAATAAATTTTTTTGTAAGTTTATATTTGTTGAAAAATTAAAATATTTACAGATTTTACAAGGCGAGGTTAAAAATATTTTTTGTATTTAAGCTGAACCATTCTTTTGCTTGAGAAAAATATTATAGTTTAAATTATTTATAATACCAATAAGAGAGTAAGTGCACGACATTTTATGAAAAAGGAATATAAATAACAGCTAAATAAAAATAAGTGGAAGAGTATTTATTATTAAAATTATAGACAGGTATTTTGCTTCAGAAACTTTACAAAACTGAAAAATAAATGTATGATCAGTATATTAAAATACATGCCTATAATTTTAATTATAATTACTCTTCCACTTATTTTTATTTAGCTGTTATTTATATTATTTCTTCATAGAATAATATTAATAATAATATGCACTGTTTTAATTAAAATGACGAAATTCTTCAGCAAAACAATTAATATACGTTTTTAAAAATGTCGTGCACTTACTCTCTTATTGGTATTATAAATAATTTAAACTATAATATTTTTCTCATGCAAAAGAATGGTTCAGCTTAAATACAAAAAAAATTTTAACCTCGCCTTGTAGCGATTAAAAATGTAGTAAATTAAGAATATATTCCAGGTTATAAGTTTCCATGTGCCAATTTTTAAATTCGATTTCCAGTAAAATCTGTAATTATTTTAATTTTTCAACGAATATAAACTTTCAAAAAAATTTATTTATAATGAAGGCAGTAAAAGCTTAATATGTAAATGTCTTTTTAATTATTTAAACGAGATTGCAATAAAGATATAATGTCCTAAACTTTAGAGCTAGAATATTTCACCTGTATCGGAGACAAGAAGAATAACTATTGACAGTTAATTTCCTGCGCATAATATTATTTTAATATAGAATCTTCTTTTAAAATGTTTCAATGTTGGTACGTCTATTTATTTCTAAAACTTAGACTTACGTCTTTCTTCGACACGGGACCACAGACATGAATCGCCGCGTCTTTTTAATATAAAAAACAATTGCCACGTCTTTCTAATTCTAAAAACTGGCGATACGCCTTTTTAATGCAAAAATCTATTATTACGTCTATCTGACTATTTCACTCGTGAGCCACGTCTTTTCTATCAAGGTTTTGTGTTCTACGTCTATTCTTTGTATGCTGCAAATGATGGCCTAATCTTATTTGCACCCATCGATATAAACATCCTGTTGAACAGTAAATAGTGTGCTTTCAATGTAAAAACTGATTTTTCCAGAGAGCTAAACCTCTCTAGATTCTCGAATCGAAGCGTGGTCCGTGGAATTTTCAAACTCGCAGAACGTGTACTGTTGGAGTACAACGATAATTAGTCACTTTTTTTTAGCATACTAAGTGGGGGTCAGATCAACTTCGGCGGGGATAAACTTCAGGGTCACGGGTCACTGGGCGTGGTTACCCTCTAGTTCTCACTCGTCTGTCGATGCATAAAGATTAAATCATATTTGCTTCTCAGTAATTCTTTGTTCACATTTCATCAATTGCCTGTTGAACGGATTCTAAAAAATATATATAATGTCTGTGTGAAGTGCATCGTGTTATTAATGTTTTTACCTTATTTCTGATCTCCACATCCCATATTATTACAACTTTGATTCTATTTTATATACGCTATTTTGAGCCACTGCCAACATGTACTTTTCATGATTTATTCCTATAAATGATGATATGACCACCCACACTCGATTCAAGAATGCAGAGATGTCATCAGCTTCTCGAGTTTTTCAGCTCAGATATCAGTAAAAAGTGTTTTTCAAAGTACGAGTGTGAAGTGCGATAAGTGATCTTTTAACAAAAATATAATTTAAAAGAAACGTTGAATGTGTAGCCATGAAGTGATGTCATTTGATAAAAACTTCTAAAGAATTTTGTACATTATCATTATTATTATTATTATTATTATTATTATTATTATTATTATTATTATTCGGACAGGGCTATTAAAAGACCCAAAGCACTGCGGTAGAACCTATTGTACTATGGTAAATTAGCATGCTTACAGGTATAATTACTCACGTTTACAGCAATGCTGTAAATTTAATGAGCATCGGCTTAAGTATGTCAAATCTGTATTTTCAGTACTGCCACCAGTGCTGGCAATCAGTACAGAATATAGTTACATATCATTCCAAAGTCTGGGCGACTTCACATACGTCAATTACTGTAACTTAATGAAGTGACTTAACTAGAATCATTGAAATAACTTTTCCATATAATTCAATTTACTGTAGAAAAGTAACATTGACTACTTTCCGTAATTTCAACTAGAATTTAGACATGGGCGCCTCTAGGACCATGGAAAAGTAGTTGAAAAGTAGTCATTTTGACTAAGAATTTTTAGCAGTGATTGGAACGTTACTCAAGCCTTGCGACCAACATAACCATAACGCTCATAATTCGATCGAGACGACAGAAGTGGTCAAGTCGAACTTATTTCTTCGTTTGCCTTGTATCAAAACCACCGCAGCACGAGCGGTAAGCGGATTGCGGAATCGAATGCTGACATAGTTCTCGGCGCGGCCGATAACAGTAAGGAAATACAGTATGTACTTTATTCGAGACCGTGAGGTGGATATTGCCTGCCAGAATTATTGTCCAGCTCTTCTTACGAGTTTGATACTCTTAGTGCAGCACGATCGCGAGACTTCTCTACCCAGTGAAGAAGCACACAAGCTGGAATAGAATTAATCACTCGCCTCTGGAAAATATAGTAACCCACTGACACGCGGGGATATCCACGCTGCAATCCATTCCTCTGTGTATCATGTACCAGGCGACCAAAGATGCATAGGATTCTTCCTCGTTCTCTCCCCCCCCTCTCACTCCCTCTCTCTCTTTCTCTCTCCTCACCTGACTCTTTTTTCTCTCTTTTGCTCCTGCGAGAATTCCTCTCCTACTCTTTTTCGTGACTCAGACATCTATCGTATCGGCGCTCTAGGATCTTGAAGGACTCAGGGTATTGTTTATCAATATTATTCTGCCAGGTGTAAACTATAAGGGGAGAAAAAATTGCACAGTAAAAGTTATATACTGATCTCCCTTCCTTATTCTAGAAATCAGAAACCTGGAATCTTGACTGTCATCACTACATACTCAAAAACTGTTTGTCACAACACTCATGGAATTATGATCATTTTTTTGACTTTAACAATATAAAAATTTTAGCTAGGGAAAATAATACCTTTAAAAGAAGAATCATTGAACTAATTTACATTAATAAAAATATAAAAACTTCATGCTATAAATTTAAAATCCGAAATAATGAATATAAACCAAATATATCAAAGTCTTATGCATTAACATTCCACATTATATTTTATTATTATATTTTTATCAATCAATTTAACAGTGTTTTATTTCAGTTTCAAACTTTGGCGTGATTTTTTCATCAGAGGTTTATTAAACTGTTAACCTTAATTATTATGACACCACCTCTTTCTCATCACTACTTTTATTCAGCCTAAAAATACCAGTCTGTCTTGTATCGTCCGTCTGTAAACATCGTATCATTTAAAATGTTAACATTTTCTTTAATATTTCAGCCTCTCCAAAATCTTTGATGCTCAAACAAACTACTGACTACTATGTCTTATGTTGACTAAAAACCTTTTTAAGTAATTCAAGAATAAAACCATTGTATGGTTTCATATGGTCGTTTTAAATAAAAGAAAGGAAACGAGATCCATTGAAATAAAGGCGAACAAATTTGAAGTAGTAAAGGCAACATTTTGGTCATTTATTGACCCTTTTCAAGCATTGTAAAATCTAAAATAACATAATTGTGATATAAATAAAATAAATATAAATAACGAGTTTTTTTGATTTTATAATAAATATTTAATAAACTTCCTTAGGCTGATCGGAAATCATTTTACTGAGATGCTCTTCGGTTTCAATATTTGTTTGTTTGACATTGATGACTGGCAATGATGCCTGTACAATCTATTTTTTGTATAGTACACATAATGTAGTACACATAGTATATATAATGTCGTCTGATTGTAAGTAGTTCCTTATTTAGATTGCATTGGAGTTAATTACTCTCTGTTTTTTACCTATACACTCGTTGCTTATATTTATTTTATTTATGACACAATTATGTTATTTTATATTTTATAAAGCGGCTTGAAAAGGGTCAATAATTGACCGAAACGTTGCCTTTACTACTTTAAATTTGTTCATCTTTATTTCAATGGATTTCGTTTCCTTTCTTTTATTTAAAACAACCATATGAAGCCATACAATGGTTTTATTCTTGAATTACGATAAGGGCGAAACTAGAGACACAATTACTTTTTAAGTAATTTCCAAAAAACACAAACATGTTATCTTGACACAGGTATGCTGTAAAATTTATTTTTGTAAACTTTGTTCTTTTAACGACTTAAAATTTTGCAAACCTTCATATTTATTAAAACTTTTTATTTTAATTCTAGACTTTAATTAAATCTTAAAAAAGACCTGCAGTGTTAATCGAAACATTGAGTAACCTTTCTAAATAAATTGGTTTTTAACATATTTTATTGTTTTTTGATTTGAAACATTGACCGTAGGACCGAATATTTTTTGCTGCAACAATTATTGAAAAAAAATGTTTGGTTAAAATAACCGGAATACTGGTTAAATATGCTCTTACTACTTTTTCTGGTTAAAGTAACGAGAATTCTGGTTATTTTAGACAATTTCTGGTTACTTGAACCAGCAAATACAAAAATATTATTCTTAAACAGCCAAAAAATGGTAGAAAAATTCGGAGAGTTAGTTTTCACATAAAACCAATACCTTCTCATATGATGGTGAGAATGTAAAAAATCTAGTTAAATATTCCTCTACTATTTTTTCTGGTTAAAATAACCAGAAAAAATAGTAAGAGCATACTTAACATGAATATTAAAAGCACATTTAACCCGAATTCTGGTTATCATTACGAAAAAATATGACAAGGAACATACATTTTCGTAAGGGTAACTTAACCAGACTTTTTTTGGAGTGAATAATGGTTATTCTAAAATAACCAACAATTTTGGTTATTTTAACCAGAACTTTTGCTCAATTTAACCAGAAAGATCTTAAAGGCAGATCCTCATTAATTTAACCAAAAATATAATAAGTGTAGGTTTAGGTTAATTTAACCAGATTTTTTTTAGTGTTGCATTTTTATCGTCTTACTAAAAAAATGTCTGGTTAAAATAATCAGAATTTTGGTCATTTTAGCCTGAATTTACCCAGAATTCTGGATGTTATAACCAGAATTCTAGTTTTTTAACCGGGATTTCTGATTACTTTAACCAGAAAATTTTTAATATATAATTCATAAATAATGGTTATACTAAAATAACCAAAAATTCTTGTGGCTTTAGCCAGACTTTAACCAAAATTCTGATTGTTTTAACCAGTATTATGGTTACTTCAACCAGAAAAAATACTAAGGGCAGATTCTGGTTAATTCAACCAGAATTTTTTGCGTGATTGGGTTGAATGTCTGGTTAAAATAACCAGAATTCTGATTATTTGAACCAGAAATGTTTTTGAGTGATAAATTAAGATGTGTCAAGTGATTAAAATCTTCATAAATGAAAAATTCATTTTTATGAATTGTGTCAGCTCCGACATTTCTAACGAGAGCTGAATAGCATGAAATTACAGAGAGTGACAGATTCTTTAACAGCTCAATGTGTACTTCTTAAATAAATTTAAAAAATTGATAAATTGGTCTTTAGAATTATGCAGTGTTTATAAAACGCGAGTAAAGTAAATATGAAAGTTTCTTCTAATGAGTTTCTTATCGTTCTTTGCTCAAAATATTTTAAATAAAAATTATTGAAAAAGAAGATGTGGTTTCATATATAATTCAGTTCTTTAAACGCAGAACAATGTTTTTAGATAACTTCAAAAATTTATATTCTTTAGTAACTGATTAAAATATTTGGTAAATAAATAAAAACAGCTTGACACATCTTCTCGTCTGACAAAATAAAGTAGTGGAGTGATTAGTTTCACTCAACAAAAAATTCCGGTTAAATATGTCTTTACAAGAAATTCTGATTGTTTTAAACAGAATTATAGTTAAAACAATCGGAATTTCCGATTAAATCACAAATTTAACAGATAATTATGTTTAAAATAACCAAAATTATGGTTGTTTTAAACAAAATTCTGGTTAAAACAATCAGCATTTCCGGTTAAAACACAAATTTAACAGATAATTCTAGTTAAAATAACCAAAATTCTGGTTATTTTAAACAGAATTCTTGAAAACAATCAATTTTCGGTTAAAACACAAAAACAGATAATTTTGGTTAAAATAACCAAAATTCTAGTTAAAACAACCAGAGCAGAATTCTTGTTGAAATAATCAGAAAACTCAAAATTTTTGTTATTTTAACCAAATTTCTTTTGCGTGTTCAAAACAGATGGCAAAAAAAGTTCAGCAGTTTACTGTTGATAGCAACTCAGTTTAAAGCTTATGTTGCGCTTTTGTTATATAGTCTTTGGAAGTTTTCGCTTGTTTCATTTTTTGATCAACTCACCAACTCATCATTATTCTATTCTAAATGAAAAAAGTCCTTTCTTGTCAAAGGAACCGTTGCTTTTGAGCAAGTGCACTTGACTCGAGACTCCTCTTTTTATTGTCGAAGAATGATGTCAAAGTTTTTTCCTTCTTTTTTGCTGGCTCACGTATTCATAGTTTCAAATGCTCTAAAAGGTCATAGCAGGTGTCTACTGATAGTTCCGGGTAGCGCCATTAGTGCCTACTGCCTACCTAACTCCTTTATATTATATCGACGCCATTGTATCAATAGTGAAAAAGAATGGAAAGTAAATTGAAATATGAAGACCATGATGTTGGTTATGTAAGGTCAATCGGGTTACAAGTTTCATCGAGCAGGAGTTAGAACGCGGATAAGGAGGGGCCTCTCTTTCCTGGATTCAGTAAGAATCGGATCGTGGCGATCCAGAAGATAGTAGATGTGTATATATTTCTAGAACATTTCACTGGGAAATACCGGGACGTATCGACAAGCGGCTTGCCAGGTTAACTGATCTGCTTGTATTGCAAAAGATGTTTGCCGCGTTCAAAACCAATGCTTTTTTTAACCGCAAGAGCAGTAGAGATGGATCTTAAAGAATTCGAGATGGCACGAGTTACACGTTCAATAGGAGGACAAGGACGAATGCCTTTACGACCAATTTTCTTAATAAGTGATCCTATTACATGGCGCTGTGCCACACGATAAAAACACGCCGTTAAAATATCTTATATATCATCCTAACGTGAAATTGGATATTTATTGGTGACAGATGGGACATGCCGGTTCCGCAGATCACGTGGGGCAATCAATCATACCGTTACGCTATACCGTCTGCACTCTTTGACATAATGAATTGCATCTATTGCAATAGCGGGTCACCCAGGGCCATCCAAAAAAATAGCCGGAATTTCGTATTGTTTCCTCTTTTTTCACATGTGCCTTGTATGTTAAGCGTGAATCATTCAAAACGTTAATATTATAATAATACTAAAACTTATAAAACTACCCTTTGAAACTTCTGTAATCAACATTCTTTTTAAAAATATAATTCCGCCGAGATTTATAATTTATATTTTTGCCATAATTATTTATTCTAATAAAATTTTTTAAATAATAGAAACATTGTAAGAGTTTTTGAATTAATTATAACGCAAATTTTAAAAAATTTATTCTGAACTTTTTCTACATAAATTTAAGTTTTATAATTTAAAGAAGATTTTATTTAATAAGGGTATCACGTACTTATACTTAGTGGACCCTTTTTTGATTTGACAAATTTAATTTTAATCATTCAGCTAAAGCAACTTGGTTAACTTTGAAATTTTTTATGAAATTTTGGAAGGATTATGGTGAAATGTAATGAACATTTATAGAATCTCTAACTATCTATCAATAATATTCATATTTTGTCCTTTTCAAATACTATTCTATATTTTTTAAAATAAATATTGAATGAAAAATTGCAACAAAAGTCTAATAATCGCCAGTCTGACATCTTAGCTTACCTAGCGATCACCAAGTGATTCACTACTCTTCGAGTCTGAAATGTATTAGAAGTCGGGAAAATTTTAAAGATTATCCTTCGAAGTTACGTTTCAGAAGAAAAATTAAAATTCAGAGTTCTATTTCCATTCTTCACACTCTTCACAGTTATTTTATATTCTTTTAAAATGAGCCCTAGAAATTTAAATAGTGTGAAATAATTTCGGAGATATTGGTAATTTAAGAAAGTGGCAAAAAACTTCGTTTTTCATAAATATTTTCTTACAGTGTGATCAAAAACAATTCAAAAAAAAAAAACAAATAGTTCGACGCAGATTTAAATACGTTTTAAGGAAATATCGTTAAAAGTTTTTAAGAAATTATATTTAAGATATCACACTCGTTTGAAATTTTTGAAACATATCAATGTACTCAAACTTTCTGGCGGGAGTGTATATATATATATATATATATATAGGATAAGATCGTCAAATTAACAGAAATTTATTTTTGTCATTTCGGCATTTTCATTTGGCTTTTTCTCGATCTCATGATGAAAAGTACTGAATTTGCCATGTTCAAACGAAAATTCAAACGAAAATCCCTCGGATTCGTCTCGTGATTTAAACTACTCTCTCGCCAAAATTTGCGTTTAAACTTGGCGAATAATGTAATATTCTTTACTTATTTGCGAAATTTTGAGACCGGTTTTTTTACATCATGGCGTAAGAATTCTATGATTTTTCTACCAAGTGACAAATTTCAAAAAATAATATTTTTGTTCCATTCAGTTAATGATAATATTCTAAAAAAGTTTCATTGTGTTTATCAATGTTGAAAATCACTTTAAATTTTGTTAAAAAATATTTATAAAAGTTTATTCTTTATTTTTATTGCATAAATCTACCAATTAGCGACCAATGGGGTCTTGTCGACGTCTGGGCGTTTTACCTTATAAAAAATTAATATTCAATTAATAAGTACTGACTTGGCGGAGCCTTTGTATGCGATGTGCTTTTTTTAATTTATTTATTTATTTTTCATTTACTTTTATATAACATTTTACAAAATTTTTACATTTAATGTTTAATATTCGTGTTTTCTAAATCTGAATCAATAATCTATGATTAACTTCTTGCTTTAGAAATCAGTGAAAATTAACTGATTTAAAAATCCACTGATATTCAGTTAAAAATTCAATGATATTCAGTCAAACTTTCAGTGAACGATAATTAACTGATTTTGCAGTCATGAACATAATCTCAAAGTGAGGTTTAACTGACAAATTAGTGAATTTTGATTGAAACTTTAGTTAAATTTTCACTGAATGAATCAGTGACTGACTTCTTGCTTCTGGAGCAATTATTTTTAGCTGATTCAGATTTAGAGAGTGCATTGAGAAAATCAAGTATTTGCATTAAAATTTTAGAATAGGTTGCAAATATAGAATTATACACTAACTGCTCTTTAAAAACTGAATATTTAGTCAAAGTTGCAAACAAATCGGTCCATAATTATAGATACAAGACCATTTTTTGTTAATCTTTTTTTTTTAATTTCGAATTTCAATAATTTCTGTAATTATCAATCTTTATCGCCAAAACTTCCAGAAATTGTGTACTTCGGTCTAGTTTACTTGTGTGCCAAATTTGAACAAATTATCTCATAAACTGTTTTTTTTTCATAACCGATTCGGTGGGACCCTAAATGATGTAGCTAATATATTTTTAGCATTTTTTAGT
Organism: Euceroptres primus; assembly: GCA_037177015.1. Classification (NCBI taxonomy): domain Eukaryota; kingdom Metazoa; phylum Arthropoda; class Insecta; order Hymenoptera; family Figitidae; genus Euceroptres; species Euceroptres primus. The sequence goes on along the minus strand of JBAGKK010255967.1, from coordinate 16,513 downwards.
ACTTGGTGGCGATTCACTTCCGTGAATCTTGATTTAAATAGCTATTTACAGTATATCATACATAACATCTTCACCAAAGCTGAGCTCTAAACCTTTCGGATCTCTTATTGATTTATAATCGACGCCATGTAGTAATGACTCATCGTTATCTCGGATATCTAAAATGAGTTTGTCATTTGTAGCAATTGATACTCTTTGGACACGGTGTCATAATTCAGAGAGCGGACTCTTGACAAATAATCTTAGAATGTTCTCTCATCGCTCTGGGGACATCATTAACGCGATTGTAATTTATTAAGCTTCTGTCTACCAGGCCGACGAGCTGTCTACTCGACACTGCCTTCAGGCTGTACTCGTTGGTGTCGGAGTGAAGCTGCCGAGGACATATATATTGAGAGTGTAAGTTGATACTTGGAGGGATCGAGAGATGAAGTTGGCCCTTGCATTAAGAACTGGTAACTTTAACCGCCAGTGGATGATGAGATCGGAGGAAAATTAATGGTCTTCGTGGGCCACCGCCCAAAGCGTTCTACCAAAACCCCTTAAACTTGTACCTCGCTAGAGGATTTCGCTACTATGGTGCCGTAATCCCAACTCGGGATTACGTCGTCCGCTTAGCAGGACGTAAATGCAAAAGAGGCAAATCGTTTCTTTCTTCGAGCATGGTCCGTGACCACTTTTAGGAGGGACGTAACAGCCTCTCCCTGATGCACTTCATGGAGCTCCAAACGACTGCTGTGTCACTGAAAGCTCAAACGATCACCCCAAAAAAAGGGGAATAAAGTCACTCATACATGAGTTATTGTCGGTTCCAACAAGCCCGGGATTTCAGATTTAAATTTTGCAGACTACGAAGCTTTAACTCACGGCTTTAAAGTTTCTGAATTTATTATAAAACGAAATTTATTTATGAAAATAAATACTCTGTAAAACTCCTGAGTAAAATTAGATTGGAGATCATGTGACATTAAGATACCAGTGTTTATATTTAGTGTTATTTTTAAAAAAAGTAGTAAATTTAACCTAATAGAAATCTCTGCAAATTTACGCCAAATCTTTATAATTTTTCCGGACTATATGTAAATGCTCATAGATCTATCGGGATAAATTTTCCATAATTCCTAATATAATTTTCCCCTAGCAATCAATCATATCTTTAAATCCAACAAAGAAAACTATTGGTATGAATTTCGTTACAAATCATTTTCAATAATTTTAAACAATTAAATTTGTCTAAGGGTTTTAAATATTGGCGGTTGTTTCTGGTTATAAAGTGTTTTATTTGTCATAAGACGTATCGCCTACCGTCACCAAGCGAAAAAAAACTGTTCTAATTTTTTGTTATCGTTTTGGTTGTTGGTTTTTTTTGTGGTTTTTAAATAAGGAAAGGAAGGTTTCTTGTAGCCAAAATTATTGTACAAGTCGTTCCTAACCTAACTTCGACAATTCATATAATATTTATGTTTTAAGGAAAACTTCCGTTGGTGAGTAACCATGTAACCATTACAGATGTTGATATGTTGTAACTGTTGATGCCTGGCGGCGGCAGGCAAAACGCCTTATGACAAATAAAACACTTTATAACCAGAAAAAATCGTCAATCTTTAATAACCTTAAATTACTCGTAAAACTGGTCTACAAACTAAAGATCTTTAATTAACTGAATTTTTCATTGTGATTTTGTTTCTAAGACTCGTTTTTGTTGCAATTCAATTTGAATTTGAATTCAGCGTTAAAGGATGATCACCATTTTCCTGTGAATGATTCCTAATTTAATTTTACATCTTTCTTGTGATGTTCCTGGTTTTTTGTGAAAATCCATTAAAAATAAATAAAAACTTACAAAAAAAACGTAAAATTACCATGATTTATTGAGGTAAAATTTTCAGACTTGTTAGTCTTGCCCCTATTCACTTATTTTCCCCCTTCTTTAATTTTACCCCTTTTTCAAGAAACTTTCCCTTTTTCCCTTTCTTTTCGTGTTCCCCTTAAATGCGGACTGACTTAATAAAATACAATAAGATTTAATATTTTTAGATGTTTTTAAGCATGTTTTAACACAAAAAAAAACAAAGTGCAATATATGTTGCGTGTAGTTTTCTAGAGATGTTAACCAAATTCATGTAATTCAAATTTCAACGTGTTGTCATGGTACCACTACCCTGCCGTCCAAAGTAAAAAGATAGGTAAGTGACATTGTCGCTTAGGTCGACTTTTCCATTGTTAGGTTTAAGAGAATAACTCTAAACCACAAAGTCACTTACCTATCTTTTTACTTTGGTCGGCAGCACACCATTTGAAGTATTAAAATAACACTTCTGGGAAAAAATTTGTTACAGGTTATTTTAACACCAGATCCATTGTTAAAATAACATTTTATTTTTTTCTGTGAAGATACAGACAATTTTAAATCTGAAAGTGTTCAAGTTTTTATAATTTCAATAGAGAAAACGACAATTTCTAAATTTAAAAGTAAAATGTATTTAAAATTTAACACTTTTAAAATCGAAGACCAAAAAAGCAAAGATTTTCTATTTTTGGACCGTAAAACCTAAAAAATTTCACTACCAAACATTCTACACTCTTTAATTTTTAATTTGTCATTGAATAATTAAAATGTTAAATTTTAATTCGTTTTTAATTTGAGTTTTAAATTTTAATTTAACACTTTCCAAATCAAAGACCCAAAAAGTAAGGCTTTTTATATTTGAAAAATTTCACTACCAAGCATTTTAAAATGCTTATTTTTTAATTTTTCATGGAATAATTAAAATGGAATAATTAAAATTTTCGGATTTTTTACAGTGTAAGTGAATTGTCTAAACTCTCTAAATCTGAATCAGTCCAAATTTTCACTGATTTCATTCAGTGGCCCATTTTTAGCCAATTCATTAGTGAATTTTGACTGAATTTCATTCAATTTCACTGAAATTCAGTAAAAATTCACTGATAAATTAACTAGAAATGGGTCACTGAATGAAATCAGTGAAAAGTTTGACTGATTCAGATTTAGAGAGAATTTTTATAAGGTTTTAGAAAATCTACTTGGAGTTCTGAAAACAACGATTCTGGTGCTACGAAAAAATTTCAGTTGCAAAATCGATAATTTTTTGTAAATAAAAAAATTTTAGTCTTTTTCTCGTCGAATATCACTATTTTTTGTTCAGTTTTCTGGAGAGTTCAGGGTACTGACAATTATTTGTTAGCTCATTTTTCTTCCCGAATTATAGAGTTTTACATTTATATTAATTTTAGTGAAACCTTTAGAATTTAACGGCAGAGAGCTTAATAAAATCTCCAAAAGATTATTACGCTTTTAGCCATGCGTTCTGAAGGAATCGAACCTTCGTTAAATTGAGACCAATCGCGGGAATTTCGTTGATAAATTTTTTAGTCTCCAGAGTTTGTAAAAAAAATGTAAAAACATGTATTGCTGTAGAAACGTTGAAAACGTTGCCTTGCAAAGAATCGTTTTTTAACTCTAACAAAAAAATTAGTGTGTGATTTCTCATTATGAGGAAAACATAAGCTAATAGTTAAATTAATAAAATAACTTTTGACGTAAATAAATACAATTATAAACTAGATTTTTGTTTATTGTTCAATTTATTTGTTAAGCTAAACATTTCATAAAAATTTAGTTTACAATTGTAGTTAATTGTGATAAAAAAATAATGATTTGTATTTGGACCCTTAGTTGATCCGGATTTGGTTCTTTTGCCTTATGATAGATAGGAAAGTCTAAATTTGAATTCTATAAATTTTCTTTTAATCCGAAAGAATTAGTTTATTATTTTAATACTCCTACTTATTAGTTCTTATTTTTTTTACAAAGTAACATTTTATATTGCGTATTCGCTGAAGCATCTTGAACAGTTTCCAGTCTTCAGGATAAAATGTGGATTTTCCTCTCTATGCTAAAACTTTGATCTTCGTCAACGTCATCTGTTATCGAGTTAGAGATTATTAAGTTGCGGTTAGACTCCCTAGAGAACTCCTTGAGGGTGCATTGGGTACGGTTACCAGAAACCCACCGGGAGGAATAGAACAACAAATCATAAACCGACTACCACACGTTGCAGCTGGGCATCATTGTAATTGGATATTTCAAATAGTAAGTAATTTCTCCCGGCAATCGGTTTATACGTAGATGATATTGTCCGATAGGAAACTGGAAGTCAATGAAGCAAATGGCACTGTTTCTTGTTGATTTGTCTATTGCTGATAATACACCGGTTGTGAAACACTTATTAAAACCTAGCTCGATAAATTGTAAATGTAATATTAACACTAATTAATTAATATTATTTAATATTAAATATTAATTTAATATTAATTGTTTTTGTCCATTGATCCAACTGACAAAATTATTAACGGTCTCGTACTCTATTTTCAGCATAATAAAAACAACCTGAAAAAGTTTTTGAGAGGAGAGAAAAGTTATCACGACATCAAGCATTGTAATATAACTTTTTATCTTGTTCTCGTGAAACAAAGAACAAACTTAGAAGTTTTCTAGTTATGTGCATCAGTTAACATGTTTTTACGACCCACTCCTCAACTTCTGGCATTTCCTTTTACTCTATTTTTCGCCAAAGATTGGTCATAATGGATTAATTTTTCAAGGGAAATGTTAAGTTAGAGTGAATTAACTGTTGACGTGAGGTGCTAAAAGTGAGACGTGAGGATTTAATTAGAATCGGAAACACGGATCGTATTATGACCATGTCGACGTTAGCGCGTGTCGAGCATTTTCATCGACCCCTGAGATTTTGAATTCCTGAACGTGACTCGTAAGCTCGACGTATTCCGTCTCGAGCGTCAGGAGAGAGGTGCCGAGTGTTAAGCAGTTAAACCCGACGTTGCTTCCAGCTATCTCACCTACTGCTTTCCTCTAATTTCTTTGACTGTCTAAAGTGCCCTTCATTTATTCTTTCTCTAGAGCACACTTAGGATGAAAACTTCACCACTTGCAGAATTATTCAGAATGACCTTTAAGTCATTTATTGCTTAACTTTGAATTTTAACTGAAATTTTAACTGTTTAAAAATTGTTTACGTAAGGACAAATCTCAGGAACTTTAATTTTCAGTTTTGAAATATTTTTCAAATATTTCGTAGATACAGAGTTGAAAACTCTTTTATATTATCTAAGGATTCTATAGAATTATATTTTTCAACTGGACAGACGAAAAAATAAACCTTGAAACAATGACTAATCATTGAAAATGTTTATTTGTCAGATTGAAAGTTGTTTTGAAAAAAGATATAAACATTTAAGAAAAGGCATAATTCTTAATGAGTCATGTGTTAAATTTAGGATATAAGTTGTTATTAAAGCATATTTTTTAAAGAGGTACAATTGCGGGAGATAATCTGAAGGTATTTTTTTAATTTTTTAAAATTAAAACACGTCAATAATGAGAGTATATTTTCCTTCTTACGTACTTTAATAATAAACTTAAAAAACTTAATAAACTTGATTTTATTATTATTAATAATAATTAAATTATTACAGTCTAATTAAAAATCTGGCCTAGGAGTTCATGTGATAATCGTTTCTTGTTTGTTTTGGTAAAAAAATTTACGTTGGCTTTATCTCACGGGACTCATTCGCAAAAAGCAACTATGTATAAGTATTTATTTATAACTCAAATGATGTTTCAATATTTGTTTACAAAAGAATAGAAAGTACAAGGATAATTTCGGCGATACTTGAGGCAGAATTATTTTCAAATAACTGAAGTATCGTTAAGTAAAGTCTAATCTCAATTTAGTTGATTTTTGGAGTTTCCAAAACAACCATAAAATTTCTTCGACCGTTTTTTTCCAATAACTTTTGTTATTTCCACACAGAAAAACTTCTTTTGGTCATAGAAGAAGTTTTTCTGTGTGGAAATAACAAAAGTTATTGTAAAGTCTAATCTTCAAATATGGAGATTATGTTTACCTCATCGAGCCAGGTTCTCAGCATACTCTCTTCAAAGCTTCTCTTCCACACGATAAATAAAGTAAGCGAATGACGTGATTAACAAAATAAGTTGTCACCAAGTTCAAAATAGGAGTTGAGAAAATAAAAGCGATTATGTTTTCCGTTCTATTTGACAAAAATAATGTAAAATTGAGGGACACGAAAGTTAAAAGTTACTGAGATATTTCATTTCATTGGCATTTATTGAACTCAACAGTCTTATTATAGACTACATTGGCCATTTCTTTTTGCTATAAATGCAGAAAAATAAAATTATATTCTCATTTGACTGTAGATGTACACAGCACTCATCTATTCTCACTACAAAGCCAATTAAATAAAAATCAGTAGTATAAACCAATTTTTTATCAGAAAAGCAATATTAGAGGCACTTTCTGGTTTGGCAACTCTCTTAAAGTAGGTCATGTAATAAAAAATCATTTACAAAAAGAGATAACTTTTTTAGAACAGAAATTACTCCAGAATAAAAATGAAACAGAAAAAACTTATAAAATATGAATTGAAGGAATCAGTGATATATGAATTTTTTTGTCAGACGATTCCTTTTAACTCTTTGCGTCATGATGAGTCGCTCAGCGATCCACCTTCAAATTGATGGTTTTTCGAGGATAACTTTATTGTTCTTGTCATTAAAAATGTACAGAAATATTTTCATTCTTCTTCAGTAAATTTGTGATCTTGCATGCTGGTTTCCAGTTTCCAAATATTTAATACTTTTCGAGAAAAAAAATTCAAAAAGGTTGATAATTTTCAATTAAATTTGATACTTTTTGATTCTTTAGATTCTAAAATACTTATTAGAGGCAAAAAAAGTAATTTACATCTAAAAGAAAAATGTGTGCCTAAAAGGATTAAGAAATTTTAGTTCATGGCAATTAGAAGTGATTTCAAAATAATAATTGACGCAGAAGAAGAAAAAGTATATAAAATAAGTAGTATGACCAGTTTTTTGACAGAGGTGTAGTAGTATAAATAGGTTTTTATCAGACAATATCCCTAAAGGGAGCTTTTAAAAAATAAAAATAAAATATTCCGAAATAACTTTGATGACGAAAAAATGTATAAAATATAAATAAATATGAAATTAATCAAAAGTCGGTAGTAAATACCGTTTATAGTCAGGCAACAATTCAAGTAGTAATTAAGTAAAGTCCTATGTATATAGAAACAGAAATTACTTCAGTGCAACGTTGAATTTTAAAAACTTTGTTTTCTATCCTAATTTGTACAGATTATTTTAATCCAATCGACAAAGAAATTGTAGATCTTTAGTTACTTTCAATATTTTTTGAAATAGATATTTTTCTACTTACTTAAGTACAGAGTAAGCAGGAGACAAATTGCATGAAAATTGAACTCACCTGGAACAAAAAAGAAAATAATTTTATTACAATTATGATAGATGGATTTTTCTTAAAAGGAGGACCAGTGAATTTTCAGATGTTCTAATGGTCCAGTTGACTTTTAACTTATTTAGTAAATTTTGGTAAAAAAAATTGGTCAAAAAATTTTGTTTACAACAGATTTTACCTGTTTTTGAGGTCACTGACATCGGAAATCATAATATCTTAATTTTATCGCTGGTTTACTCTCTAAATCAGAACTAGCAGTTTTCTACGAATGAAATAGTTCCGAATCGTTTACCAATTACATTAGTAAACATGTCTATTATTTTTTAGTTGAAAACTACTAGTTTATATCAGAAAACTACTAACTCACTTATTTAGACTTTCTAATTCATTGAAGATGGTCGTAGGAAATAAAAGTGTAGTAATCTACACTTTTATTTCCTGCAACCATCTTCAACTTATATTACTTTGGTAAACACCTGAATATCTTCTTGAATTACTAATTCATTTCTACTAATTTTTAATAGAAAACTACTAATTCTCTTAGTAAATCTTTTTTGCCGTAAATAAATGTGATTATAAAATAATTTTGTGTGAAATTTTTAGCTTAACAGTTAAAATAAACATTTCGAACAAATTTATTTTATAGTTATAATTATTTACGGTAGAAACAAGAGTTATCTAGCACAGTAAACAAAAATACTTAAAATACTTAAAATAGTTTGGATTAAATTCAGGAAAATTTGTCTGAATTTAAGCAAAATCTATTTGATTTTAAGTAAAATTTGTCTAAATTTAAGAGTCAATTCTGAAATTCAGGTAACTTGATATTAAGTTTAGACCAATATTGCTTAAACTAAGACAAAATTTTATTGAATTTAATCCAAATCATTTTAAGGTGTAACAATTTTAAGTATTCTTTTTTACTGTCAGCATTCGGATTTGGTTCCTTTGCCTTAGTAGTTGTCTACTAATGAAATAGTGCCGAACCGTTTACCGATTACTTCAGTAAGTATTCACTACTATTTTTTCTTTGAAAATTATTAATTCATAGCAGAAAACTAGAAATTCACTTCGTAAGGCTCACTGACTCATTTCTACTAATTTTGAGTTAGAAAGCTGTACTAATTCATAGTAGAAAACAACTAATTCGCTTAACAAGGCTTATTAATTCATTTACTAAGCGATTTAATAGTTTTTCAATATAAATTAGTAGTTTTCTACTAAAAACTAGTAGAAATGCTTTCTAAAGCACACCACTGCCATAAAAGCCTGACTGAATAAGTCGCCGCATGTTTTTATTATTAGTTTATGTTATTAATTAGTGATTCTTAATTGCATGACCATTTGGCACTGAAGAGGCCCCCTACTTGGGCCGAAACGTTTGCCGATCCTTAAAGTTTATTTTACAACTAAGTATATCTTAAGAAATAGACCCCATAGCCAATGAAATATAATCAACGATATATTTTATTGTCTTTTGATTTGAAATGTTGACCGTAAGACCAAATATTTTTGCTGTAACAATTATTGAAAATTAAAAACGGTCTAACAAAGAAAAAACAGCTCTGGGCCCACCTTGTCTGGAATTGTTTTCGATTATTATAGATTAGTATTCTGCCGTCCTGCTGAAGAAACTGTACAACTGCATTTGGAGCGAACCGAGATATTCAATGAAACGCGTTTACATCTGTACTTTTTAACGTATGAGAGTTTTTGAAAAGAAAAGTACCGTTCTTGGGTAAATCGCACATGCTCTATTCATTAAAACAAAAAAATTGTTAATTTCAATTATTTATATGCAGAACTGTGGATATGCTAGATATTAATGCACAAAGTCGCCGAGATTCCTTACTGAAAAACACATCTGCGCAAATGTGCTGCTTAGCCAGGAATCAGCCTCCAAGAACTCCGACATTCCTGATAAAGAAACTTAACGTCTTCAATTTTCCAACAATTAATTAATAATAAAATTATGCCGAAATTAATGATTTATAATTAAATTACAATTAATTGTTAAGCTTTGTTAACAAAAAATGTATCATTATTATAAAAGTAATTATTTGTATATTTTGATCACTCAAATCTTTGTATAAGTACAAAATAAAAGAGTGTACAAACTTTGGTCAAATTATTAATTGCTTATTAAAACCATTTAATTTCACTTAATAGTATCCTTAACACACCTTATTCTAACACTAACACTAAATAATATTCATTCTGACACTAAATAATATTCATTAAAGGATAAGATTTTTAATATGTGAATTTTACAGATTCTACTGAATTTAACTCGACATTTTTTGACATCTTCTGAAATGTTAAAATGGTTTTAAATTTAATTTTTCAGTTCACTAATTCGAATTCGAAAGTAAAAATTCTATTTATAAAAAATTTTTTGTAACGAAAAAAATGGTTAATATTCGGAGTGTTTCGGTAGACCAAATAAATTATAATTTTTTTACAAATAATCTAAGAGTTTTCATTTGAATATATTGAGGTAAAAATTCGTCATTAAAAAAAAATTAATATCCTAAAAATTATTCCCTAATTTGAATTTGAGTTGAACCTTCCTATTTTTTCAAAACATACTGAAAAGTATACTTTATAGGATAATTTACCAATTTTTTAGATAAAATTACTAATTACTTCTTCAAACGAAAGAATCTAAAAAAATATATTAATGCAAAGGATCACAACTTTGTCAGAATAATATTTTTAAATTGTATGAAATTTAAAAATAGTAAGACATAACATTCACATTCTAATTTTTTTTAATTGAAAACATTTTAACTGAATGAATAGCATTACAAAATAACAATTAAAAAATTTACTTTTTGTATTTTTACAACAATTTATATTTATATTTATCTTTATATACACTCATCGTTAGATCAAGGACCACGAGATGGAGGACCACCTTCATGGTCGTTCACGCTTCACTGATTCTGTCCCTCGCCCCTCAGCGTCCCGCGACGGCGCCATCGCTCGGGCAGTCAGGGCCGCCAGACTTTCTTTTTATCACGACTCTCTGCGCATTTACTTTTGTATTTTCAGACACTATTTACGCGGTCCTGAATGTTGACATAAGACTGCTCGCTCTAATAGCATTAGATCGAGGATCGTCTTCCCCCGAGCCCGGCCCTCCATCTAACGATGAGTGTAAATATTCAGAGTGGCAACAAGACAGTAAATCTTTTAGGTTATGTTTGTTTTGCTTGAATGTATTTTTGAAATGTAAATTTTAAATATCTGGTTTTTCTGAAAAATAAACTATTTGTAATAGCTGATTCGAAATTTATTTTTTATAATTACTGTATAAAAATGAGCACTCCAGGACCTACGTTACCGGCAGTTTCGATCAGCTAGAATATATGAATTTTATAAGTTGGCAACCCTTCTTTCACGCTTTTTCCGAGGCGAAAGTTTCGCTCACCCCAACAGTTCTACGCGCGTGTAACTAACCTTCCACTCGCCGGTGTAAAGCCGATCAAGATGTGTTTTTTTTTTAATCAAGAACTGAGGGCTCAGACCTGTCCCAAATCCTGAAATTCGTGTAGATATGCTACACTTTTGTGAAGATGTATTGTTTCTTTAGCAGGAATTCTCGAAAATCGCTGTAGATATGCTAGTCGAGACCTAGTTATCTCGAGATTTAATTACAATTTTTAATAATGATTAGCAGAGTTAGCCCTTCGAGACCACTCTGGGTCATTTTGACCTACACCTCAACTTTGTCTAGATATAGCGTTTAGGCAGACTTGAAATACACGCACCCATGGCCCTCTGGCGGTAGTTTATTTTTTCGAAACACATGATTTTCCAAAAATGTTTTTTTTTCTAGAATTTTTTTCATATTTATGATTAGCTTTCACACTGTACCACCACATTTAAGAATATCAAAAGTATACCCCTGAATTTTTTCAGCTCGACCGGACGCGTACATTTAAATAGGTAACTCATACAAAATGATAAAGGGTCAATTTAACCCAGTGTGGTCTCGATGATCGAATAAATAGGCGTCGTCTTTTCATAATGAATCCAACGATATAAAAAACTCATTTTTGATAAAAACGCAGTTGACAGTTTCTGCATTAGGACGGCAGAATTTTTCTACTAAAAATTAGTAGGAATGTTTAGTAAAGCAATAGGTAAACAATTCGGCACTTTTTCATTAGTAGAAAACTACTAATTCAGATTTGCATTCGACAAAGGGTTTATCAGTGAATTTTAAAAATCTTTCCTCCAACTTGGGGCCATTTATGACTGACGGTAGAAAGGTCGAATCGCAGGACGTTTGACTGGAAAATACACGTGATAAAACCAAACTGATAGATGTTCTCGGAAGAAGTCCAACTATTCGATATCTATCGATCGTGGGACAAGCAGCCGGCGGTCATAGTGGCCTATGAGATTAACGAGCCACGCCGTTGTTGAGAAGCCTGGTTGCTAACGACGATAATGCTCTCAATAATAAACGAAACCTTTGTTACCGCGGTCCGGATACGAGGCGAGAATTTACGAAGGTTGTTCTGTCGTAATCTTCACCAGGTGGAAACCGAGTGTCGAGTAGACATAAACGGTCGACGGTTCGCGCACGGGGGATGAAACTCGATACCGAATCCGGCCGTGATTAACGACGTTTCACGCTCGTCGGACGTCGGTCTGTCGGCTCTCGAATGCAGCGAAGGATTTGCGACTCACGAGCTTTTCCTGGGGCATCGACCCTTTCTTCTTAGCATTAGAGGGCCTTCAGACGATAAGGAAGGCACGGCACGACTGTTCCTTGTGACACGTATGGTGATCTTTACCCTAGGTCAAACTTAGGGGAAGTTTGCCAAAGGTGAAACCATCTTATGAGCTTCGAATACGTGTCCAAACCTACTACATCCTCGACTTCTCAAGCTGATTTTGATTCTTCTTTTCATTCGGGATTCAAGTTTGAATGCTCTTCTCTCCTGAATGGTAAATTGTCCTAAATTGAATTACGACCACTTGAATTATTCCTAGAATATAAGGCAAGATCAAAGGCAGGTCAGTTTTATTAAAAGAGACCTGATCTTTTCTTCAGATACACAGTGGTCCCAAATAGAAATTCACTGTTCATAATCAACCACAGGTCGTATTTCTTATACCCCCTTATTTCTTAAAGGGGTATATATGAAAAATTTTCGATTTTATTTATATTGAATTTTCTCATAGGCGCATATTTCATAAATATTTTCGACCACGTTAGGTTAGAAAATATTCAAAATTGTGGAAGATACAGTCTAAACCGTTGAAATGGATCCCCGTGTCTAGTGATATTCATGAGTCGGGAGAAGCACCACGGCGGTGCCAGAGATGAAATTTGAAAACTTCTATTAAATATCGAAAGCTACATTTTTCTTCTTTAAAATAACTCCTCATTGAATACAATTGGACAAGTAGTTTTCCCGAAAAAAATTATTTAGTTGAGGGAACATATGTATATGTGCTTAGGGTCGTCAAAGAGCTAAATGCGTTTTTCTTGAACTGACATTTTCAAAACGGTCGCTACGATTATTCAAGAACCAATGGTCCGAATAAAATCCAATTTAGACATCCAGGTGAAAAAATTATGCTTAATCTATGCATAATGAACTATAGGTAGTCACTATGCTAAAAATTATGCATATTCAATAAATTTGAAGGTATCAAAATGTTGGAGACAGTTGAAAACTAGTTGTCATTTGTTTGCAACATTTTATGCATAATTTATGCATCATTTTTTGCATAGTGACTACCCATAGTTCATTATGCATAGATTATGCAAAATTTTTCCACCTGAACACCATCTTCAGAAACTAGTTCTCTATTGGGTAAATCTCTGAAATTTGTTTTAAAAAATAATTGATAAATTGACGACCGAAATAAACAAAAAAGAACCTTGTTTTTTGGTGTTTTTATTCATTATTTACTAGCAATTTTGTAAATTATTTTTTAAAACAATTTTTAGATAACAAGATAGACGTAGATAATAAATCACCGCAAAACCTTTTCTAACATCATTTTTCTGGACTGGGGGATGGCTACCGTTTACCTTTTGCGAAAAAAAAGATCTTTTTTGTTTGGACTGTAGCATCGCCATTTTGTAAAAGTTTTGAACTCTTTTTGTTGAAAAATACTCATTTTAAGATTTGCAATTAAACGCCCAATTTTCATTAGGATCTATTAATTAGTTTTCTCGTAATCCCTACACATAAAAACTTGAATTTTTTAGAAGATTTTACGTATAGGGTAAGAGAACCAATTCTTGGCACCTTAGCCCAATTATTAGCATGCCAAAAACTGAAGTAAATTTATTTAATTTTGGATCAATATTTTATTACAGGGGATAACTAATATATGCATTATGCGTAGAAATGATGGTAGAATTAAATTAATTAAAGCAAAACAAGCTAAACAGTCGTATTATCTAATAAATTTGAGAGAGGTGCCAACAATTGGGGGGCGGGGGTGCCAAGAATTGGTGCTCATACCCTATACCCCCTTAACTGATTTTGATTTTCTTCTCAAATTACACTATTCTACAAAATTGTATTATTTTTTTGATGATGAACATTGATGGATGTTTAAACTTTGTACTTTAATTTAGGATACTGACCCCTTAATTATCTCACTTATTTGCATTAGAGGAGTGATTTGTTTGGAGAAACATATGGGGTGAAAGAATCGAGAATAGGTGCACATTTTGATTTTTCTTTTTTAATCATCCTATCAACTAGAAATTTGAGTAACATTTGAGGTTAAATGAAACATATTTAGAAAAACTACCCCTAAACGGTTTAATACTTGAAAAATACCTCTGCGTATACAGGGTATCCACGCTGGGACTTACCAAAAAATTTTCAACCCGGCATACGCGGCCATAAGGATAGCAATTGCATGTAAAACGGGTTGCGCACTTTTCGGTAAGACCCAGTGTGAACACCCTGTATAAAGAAACTGTTTATATGAAGGGATATTTTTTCAAGTGTTAAACCGTTTATGGGTAGTTTTTCTGAATGTTTCATTTACCCTCGAATGTTATTCAAATTGATAGTTGATAGGATGAATATAAGAAAAAACTCAAAATGTGCACGATTCTTTTATATCTTTCTCTCCATAAGTTTCGCTAAACAAACCATCCCTCTAATGTAAATAAGTGATATGATTAAGTTCCCTAAGTTTCCTCAGTTAAAGTACAAAGTTTAGGCATCATTTTAAGCTCTTAGCGAAGTCTTTAGCACATCGGGTTCACTTTCTATAAACTTTTTTTAAAAAGGCCAAAACAGCGTTTTTTTAGGGGTTTCAACCCCAATATATTCAAAACCCTTACGTGGCAGACAGTTTCTAAGGCGAGATTCATTTTCAGTGCACCAAAATTCATTTAAAAAACCCATCACTGTTCAATCTTCAAAATCGTTGTAGAGTGGTGTTATCGGAGATAAATTCTTGAGAACTGTGGTTTGTGATTTTAAAATTTTTTTCTCAGTGCAATAATATATAAACACATAAAGTGACAAAATGGCCCGTTTTAGCATTATGGATTTTTATCTGCGAAAAAAACTCAGTATTGGTTAAAATTATTGTAACTGAACTCATAGAACATAATTAATTGAAATATTTAATATTTAAATTAATTATTATAAAAAATTTTTATAAACAAATTCTTACGTGTGTCGTTTTATCATAAAAGAAAATTTGTTTTTGACATTAATTGTTAAGATTTATCACGTGTGTAGTTATAATAGTAACAGTAATAGTAATAGTAACAGAGCTTTGGAATCAGATAACAATTATCATTGTTACAAACACTTTTATGAACAAATTCTCAATTGTTGTATTTTTCTTATGGCTAGATAATTTTTTTATTGTAAATAATTTTATCTGGTTTTAAAGGCATTTATTTCTAAATGCAAAGCATTATTAGTACTAAATAATTTGTATTAATAATAACAATTTCTATAAACAAATATACCAATCGTGAGTTCTTTTGTCAAAAAAATTATTTTCTTCTCATTTATTGTTGGTATTGACTTAATTATGAAAACTCTCCAGCAAAATGTAGCAACAATCAATATTTACAATTTTTCTAAACAATTTTGTAAACAAAACCTCCATATTTATCATCCTCGTATAGAAAAAGCCGTTTTTTCACTACGACTAGTCTATAATTAGTTAATATCGATGATAATTACCCACTGAATAATCAAGTCAATAAATAATTATTATTGTAGTGTTTTATTAAAATTTATCTAAATTAGAGGTGTGCGGTTCGTCAGATCGAATTTTAATGCAAATTAGTACCTTTTTGGTCACGCTTAGAACATTGATTTTTGCGAAATTGAGATTAATTCATGAAGAAATTTAAGTTTCTAAGCTGTCTTCGAATGTAGGATTTCTGGTAACCGAAATTATTCAGTTTGTTTTGAAATGAAATCCATCTAAAATTCGTGCATTGTTTCAGATGGATTTAATTTTTTTAAAAATTGAATAATTTCAGTTTCCAGAAATCCTACATTAGAAGACAGCTTAGAAACTTAAATTTCTTCTTGAATTAAACTCAATTTCAAAAAATTTATTGTTCAAAACTTGGTCAAAAAGATACCACTTTGCACTGAAAATTCCATCTGATAAACTGCACACCTCTACTCTAAATAAGAGTTTTATTGAAAAATTCTCTTGCTCAAAGGATTTCTTCTAGCTCTTAAATTTTAGTACAATAATAATTATAATTAAGTTCAAGCAAGATATTACGCACAACAATAATATTTACGATTTCTATAAACAATTCTATGCTTAATTGATGCAAACTAAAAGTTTAATGGTTAAAAAATTGTTATTTTTTGACTTGATTATTTAGTGATTATTAATAATCAATATTAACTAAAAGGTAGACTAGTCGAAGTAAAAAAACGGCTTTTTCTATACGAGGATGCTAAATATGGAGGTTTTATTTACAAAATTTTTTAGAAAAATTATAAATATTGACTTTTGCTACATTTTGCTGGTGAGTTTTCATAATTAAGTTAACCCCAACAATGAATAAGAAGAAACTAATTTTTACATTCTCATCATATGAGAAGGTATTATATTTGTGTAAAATTTGACCCCCCCCCCGTTTTTGTTAAATGTCGACGTTTTGAGACCCCCTGAACCCAAAAAAGTGG